>JBAMCP010001116.1:0-27685 GCA_037075105.1 Lissocephala sabroskyi | reverse complement strand
TGGGGTCGGAGAGGTGGGGAAGAGACAAATTCCCACCTTTTAAATTTTTTGGGCTTCTTTCTGGTTTCCATTTGATCCCTTCCTCTCTTCCCCCCCCCCCCCCCCTTTACGATTCGAGCTGGCAACATTTCCGAATTGCTTGTCAACATTTCTGGAGTCTCCCCCCACCCCTTCGATTTGTTGTCGCCTCTTTTTCCCTCCCATTTCGGCTCACCTTCGACCCACTGTGCAAAGTGTTCTTAGTCGTGAAAGTTCCCTCACCTTACCCCGCCCCCTCGCAAGGCTCCCCCTTCCACCTTCCCACTTCCTACAGTCACCGCACCCCCCCCCATCCCCTCCGGTTCGTTGTGCTCTATTTTTATGTGAAGGGAGCTGCCTTTTCGTTTGGTAGTGTCGGCCGCGAGGCGGCACCGTGAAAATCTTTTAAGGCCCAAAAGGAAATTTATTTTTGTCGCTTGCCTTTTCCGCTGAGCGTGACAATCCCCGAGGAAAGATTATCCAAGTTCTCCGGCAAATGAACCCGAGCAAAAAAAAAACAAACCAATTTCTGTTGTTTGTTCAATAAAAACAAAAAAGAAAATCAAGTTTCTGGTGACGTCATCGGCAACACAGGCCAATGTTGCTGGGCCGGGCGATCTGCCCGCTGCATTCGCTTTTCAATTAAAAGCAGAAGCGGCAGCCAAAACAAGACAGTCTGTCCGTCCGGCAGTCCAGCCGTCCGTCTGTCATTTGGGCCCCGCCAGCTGGTCACCCAAAATGTTGCTGAGTTGCAATGTTGCTGAGTTGCTGACTGGCCAGCAACATCTGCCACACTGGCCACCATTTTTGGGTGACTTATGCAATTGACACTGCCAGTTTTGGGCCACTCCATAGCGGGACATAATTATGGGTGTATAGCCGAGGGAGTCGGCGAGTTGCTGGCCTCAAATCCGCCGACGGAGAGACTCAGCGCATTTGATGGATGGCTGGGCAGCTGGCTGGCTGGCGGTTCGTCAAAATGTAAAACGCTTTTAAGAATTCAATTTGCCATTTCCACTTCAAAAAGCAACAACTCCAGCAACATTTCCCAATTAAGAAACTAAATGGCAGGGAGAGAAAGAGAGGGAAAACAGAGGCAGCCAGAAGCGCCCAAGGTTCAGCCACATTGCAATAAATCAAAGCAAATAAAAGAACCAAAGCCCCGCGCCGCCCACACACCAACAACAACAACAACGTGGAGAGTTGCCCAGCGGCCGCTTCCTCAATGCAGCGCAGGCAACATGTTGCCAACGGCGTGTTGCCGGCCAGCACTGCTCGAAAATGTTGCTCGCTGCCGCGGCCAACAGTTGCTCGCAGGCCGCCGGCGCGTAAAGTTTAAAAAGAGAAAAAACCGCAGCGTTTGTTGGGGGAAAATGTGAAAAAATTGGAAATTAAGTGCGTGTGCGTGTGAATAAAAATAAAAACAAAATGAGCAAGAAAATGTGGAGCAAAATCTTCAAATCCAAAAGCCACAAACAGCAGCAGCAACTGGCCAACAACAAGCAGTTGGCCAAAATCACTAAGCGCTCAAGTTGTATTTACGATGAATACCACAACCTAACCGAATCCAAGCCCAATCCCCACGAAATCCCCAATCCCCCAGCCCAAATTCAAAGCCCCCCGGCGCTCAATGTCTTCGAGCAACCGCCGCCCGAGCAGAGTTCCTTCAACTCCCTGGCCGTGCCTGGTGAGCCGAAACAGCAGCCACCGCGGCCAGAGTTGTCAACGTTCTCGCGCGTGAGGAACACCTTCTCCCTGCGCCGCAGCAGCAGCAACAAAGCCAACAAATCGCAGTCCGTCGGCCAGTCAAGTGAGTCGGCTTCGACGCCCCCACGACCCCTCCAGCGCGTTGTGATCGTTGTCAATCAAATCGTTTGTGCTGATCAAACTCCTGAAGCAGCAACAACAACAACAGCAACAACAACTAACCTGCCCCATTGCGCTAACCATTTGCATGCCGCTCGCAACGAATCAAGTAATTTGCCACAGCCGTTTAATCCGCACACGAAATTAATTGCCCATTTATCGATTTCCCCCATCGATTAACCAAGCTTTCGATTTGCCACTTCCTTTTCACTTGAATGGCGGAGTAGAACAAAAGAATCCCTGATTTCCTATTAATTCCCTCGTCTCCACAACTCCGCATCTCAACTAACTGTCTTGGGGGACTTTATTTTCTCCCAAGAACAGTCGGAATTTGGCCCTCTGAATCCCCATTGAGAAATCTCTGATCTGGTAAGCGGGAAATGAGGTTTTCTCTCCTGCCTTCCACTCAACAACCCCGCAACTCAACTGACTATCTTGGGGAACCTTATTCTCCCCCAAGAACATTCGGAAGGGTTCAGACTTTAACGCCCTAAATTCCTATTAGGAAATCTTCCACCTGGGCAGCGGGAGGAGATGAGCTTTTCTCTCCTGCCTTCCACTCAACAGCTCCGCAACTCAACTGACTATCTTGGGGAACCTTATTCTCCCCCAAGAACACTCAGGAGGGCTCCAGGGTAGAGAATTCCTATTCGGAAATCTCTCATCTGTAAAGCGGGTGAAGATTTCTCCTTCTCTTCCACTCTACAACTCCGCATCTGAACAGACTTTCTTAGGGAGCTTTATTCTCCCCCAAGAGCACTCGGCAGGGCTCTGAGATTAATCTCCCTGAGTTCCCATTGAGAAATCTCTAATCTGGGAATCGGGAAATGAGGTTTTCTCTCCTTCTCTTCCACTCAACAACTCCGCATCTCAACAGACTTTCGAGGAAGAGATCTCCATTTGGGGAACTTTATTCTCTTCCTTTTTAGAAATCTCTCTTCTTGAAAACGGTAGAAGATTTCTCCTTCCCTTTCTTTTTTTCTTCCACTCAACAACTCCGCATCTCAACAGACTTTCGAGGAAAAAATCTCCACTTAGGGAACTTTATTCTCCTCCTCCCGAAAAATCTCTTATCTGGAAAGCGGGAGAAGATTTCTCCTTCCCTTTCTCCTTTTCTTCCACTCAACAACTCCGCATCTTAACAGAGGACAGAGAAAGAGATCTCCACTTGGGGAATTTGTGCTCTTCTCCTCTCTTAATCGCTAGTTCTCTGTTTTCGGTGCTGTCTGCGGTTCCTTTGCTGGGGACCCCGAGATTATGAGGCGACCTGCTTATCAGCCACTCGGCAGACCCAAAATGATGTCAGACTGGCCAGAGCAGTCGGCGTTTCGAGCCACAGAACCTGTCACCCGACACCCAGTTAGGTGGTTCCCATAATCCGCATCGCCAGGTACCGTTAAACTGAGGCTCGGGTTGAAAGTTCAAAGGGCAGAATGCGAAATGGTTAAATGGTGAGAAAGCAAAAAGAAAAAGCAGAAAACAAGAACAAACAGACTGAGCCACCCCCCACCCCCGGCCAGACTTTTAAGTGGCTTATGAAGGGAAACGAAATAAAAGACGAGGGGCAGAAATTCCCTTCAGACGAACTCCGATGATTTACGGAACAACTGTCTACCGAGGAGGGAGTGGAGGCAGCTAATTAAAGCGATCCTCGAGCGCCCTCCTCGGCTTCGACAGCCTCATTCCGTTTGGCTTTTGATTACGCATAAAACTTGCATTCAATTCCAATGCGGAGATCCCATGAGATTGCGCCAGAGAAATCCATGCGTGCCGTTGATTGATGTAATCTCAGTGGCTCCCAGCCAAAGTGGGAGGAGAGCATTAACAATTCGTCTCATAGCCCCGCAGTTGCCCCGATCGGAAACTTCTAAGACAACGCAGACGCGTTTCATTAAAATTCTTGGCTCACCCACGCGACCGCCGACGCTTCCGTTCCCTGGGCAATTTGTATTTGCAGATTATTTTGTATTTTCCGCGGGCTTCGAAAGATGTCAAGTGGGTCGGTGGCTGGTTCGAGACTCTTTGGGTCTTCCGCCCACGGCGGCTGCCCCTTTGGCGATTTGGAGCAGCCGACCAGCTGCCAATTTTGGGCATTACAACAGCCGACGTCGGCCCGGACTTGTAGTCCGTATCTCGGATCTTTGACAGATACAAAACAATTTATAGTTTGATCTCAAACACACACACACTCTGTCCCAAAAATGGTGGTTCATAAATTTTCGAGAAGATTTTCTTTTCTATTGTTTTTTTTTCGAAAGCTTCTCCTCCACAAGACAAATTTATAGGACCGGCGTACGTTTCCGTCCTCGGGGCACAGCCGTGACAAATGTCGTCGAGGGCTGCACTCTTACTTTTCGCCCTACAATCGGAGGGCTGGGAAATTAGCCGCTCAAAGGTCGTGGAATCCACGGCTGGTGATCTCGCTAAGGTTGAATGAAAGCGTATTCACAGATCTGTAGAGGGGTCTTTAATTTAATGGCTGCACATCAAGGATCAGATTGTGGTGAGAGATTTAAAGTGAAGAAGTGGAAGATTTTCTTTTTTGGCTGCTCTTTTATCGCAGAATTGCTTGAGATCGTAAATTCAAGGGCAAGGAGAGTCAATCTGAGCTTACGAAAAGTCTTTCATTAAATAGAATTAAGCATCAAGAATCGTCGCCAAGTAAGTCCCGACTCAGGAGACCGCAGCTGGTTACCCAAAATTACCCTTTTCATTATTACCCTTTGAGCTAAAGCAAAAAAAACAGCTGCGAAACTCTCCAAAGCAAAGTTCATTTCAGTTTAGCATTTCCGCCAAGTAATTGATTTAAGGGTTGCCGAAAACCTAATCAAAAGCAATCGAAAGTCAAGGCGCTCTGCAACCCCAAAAAAAACTATCAAGAATAATCGAATTAAAAGCCGCTTCTGCTAGCCGAAAAGCTATCGAGACTTATCGACTTCTGCAATCCGAAAAAGTTATCAATAGAAATCAAAACAAAAGCCGCCGAGCCGATCAACAGTCGTCGGTCATTAAAGTTGAAACTTGTTGAAAAAAAAAAAACTATAATATTGGAGAAAACCCTATTGCCCTTTAGCTGTGTTATTGTCGCCCAAGCCTCAGCCAGATGCATAAATTGAAAGCACACACTTCTGCCCAAAGGTTAAAGATTTCAAAGTATCCTCTTTGGATGGCAGGAAACCTCTTTCTCTAGGGGCATTTTTTTCTCGTAAGCTGTTATTTTGATTAAAATTTCTGCCCCTTTACTTTTGTTTCATTCGTCTAGTTTTTGTTTTTTTTTGGTTTTGGTTTTATTTAATTTTTTTGTTCCTTTTTGTTTTATTTGCTTCGAAAAAAATCTCCCGAAAACGACGACGTAACTTTCTCATCGAACAATCGAACAGCGAACAGACCGACATCGAATAAAACCTTGATTTCTCCATCGTTCTCGTCAACAGGACCAGGAAACGGCCTCATCACGGACATCGACCACCTCCCCCAAACCACAATGGTCGAGGCTCTTCCAGCCACCTCACTGGGCTCCCCAAGCCCCCCCGCCATCGATGGCCTGGTGGAGCAGCCACCAGGCGGCCACTCCGTGGAGCTCACTCCCTGCCCCAACTGCAGTCGAACCTTCAACCTCACAGCCCTGAGAAAGCATGTGACCATCTGTGAGAAAATGTCCAAGAAGCGCAACGTCTTCGACTCATCGCGCCAGCGCAGGGAGGGCACCACCCTGGCCACCTACGTGCTGCCCAAGAACTTCGGCCTGCCGAACGCGGAGAAGGCGCCAGGCGTCCACAGCTCTCCGCCCGCCGCCCGGGCCATTGAGGCGGCCCCACTGCCAGCCAGCCTGCCTCAGCCACAGGTGAGCCATCAGTCGCTGGAGTTGGAAGAGATTGAAGATTTTTGTGGTTTTCCAGGCCAGCAGCTTGTCGCCGGTGGCGGGTCGCAGGAAGTCGCAGGGCAGCATGGATTTGGTGAGGTCGACGGCGCGGGCCTCGATGCGCAAAGCGGTGAGCAACGAGCCGGCGAATGCACCCACGGCCAGCACGTCGAGCACGAGTTTGGTGAGGGATCGCGTGCGCTCCTCGGATCGCTCGCTGGCCAAGCGCATCAAGGATGTGGCCAGCGAGCATTGCCCGCACTGCGAGCGCACGTTCAACCCGAAGGCCTACGACCGTCATGTGGAATGGTGCAAGGAGAAGGCCATACAGGCGACGATAAAGTTGACTAATGCGAGCGAGACGACGAAGGCTAAGGAACGGCTGGAGGCGAGGAAACAATACCGTCCGCCGAATCTCAAGTAAGCCTTGAATTTTGAGATTCATTCATACACAAGATTTTAGGGAAAAAGGAGGAGCAACTTGGAGACGAGCCAAAATTTTTCAATTACCCGTTTCCATTTCATATTCATGTTGCAAGTTCATTTTTTGCTTGTTCATTTTTCAAGGACCAAACGCTCCATCAACAGGGATAAATACTCTGCCGGCCAAGAGGATCTTCTGCAAGCAGCCGTTGACATTATGACCAAACACAGCCCACTCTCCATGTCGTCTCTGGCCTCCTCCGTGCACAGCGAAAAGTAAGTAAACTGCCGGCCTGAGCTGGCGCCATCTAGCGGCTAATCTTGCACTGCCGCCTGGTCAACGGCAATGAGTGTCTGTGTGTATGCGTGTGTGTGTGTGTGTGTAGAGTAGCCACCGTAGTTTCCATTTTCATTTTAACCATCCCAAAACTCATCCATCCTCATCCTCATCATCGTCCTTGATTAGCCAACAACGGAACTACAGTGCCGCCTCGAAGACAAACGCCCCCGTCCGCAACGACGGACGCAAGTTATCCGTAGAACGTTCGAAGACAACTGTCACGCAAAATACCGTTAACTTGAATGTCTCCGCGGGCGACTCGCAAAATGGCCGCCTGAAGCGTCGCGTCAGTTTCCGCAAATCACGCGAAACCTGCGATGAAATCGATGATGCAATGCTGCGGATTCGACGCGTCGCCAGCGGCGAGAAACTCCAATTGGATTGTCCGGATGCCTCGATTGCGCTGCGGACCACGAAAGGGCGACGCACCCAGTCGACGCCGCTCAATAACCGTGACAAAGGCGGAACAGGCGGTACATTCGATAAGGAGGTGGGCGGCAACCCGGAAGTCACCGTTAAGTTCGATCAGTGCAAAGGTGTCATCCATCAGAAAGGTACAGTCAACCAGTTTGGGTGGATTGCAGGGGATTTGTCAGAAGTCTTTAGGGTCCAATTCTTTAAGATCCAATGATCTTGCTGACTGATCTTCCGAGATTCCTTAACTTGTCCGTTTTCCTCTGTTTTCCCGGGTGAATGAACTTTCCGTCTTTTTGCCTTGGCATGCATTCGCCAAGTTAACTTCTGGTCTGGTCAGCTATTAGGAATTCTAAAGATCAACGATCCATAAACTTTAATTAGTCCACGATCATCTGAGCATAACTCACGTGATATCAGATAGTTGGCCTCCTTGAGAAGGCCGGCAGGGGATAGATTGAGTCAATGAAATGATAATCCAACTACGTAACCTCATCCCACATGCTGAATCCATTGGACCGTGCTTAGGAGAGACTTCCATTTACAATATTCAAATGGAAGACGAAGACCAGAAGATGTTAATGCCTGGAAAGCAGTCAAGCGGTCGATCGTCTACTTTGCTAGTGAGGCAGGCGCGTCGACGGATCCGCACGCGAGAGAACCCAAATATTGAGATGCGCAGCATAACGCCTGATCAGGCCGATATGGAGGCCATAGCCATCTCACCCTTCAGTTTGGATTATGATGAAAAAATGGAAAGTTTGAATAAGTCGAACGGGCGCGGTGATCAGACAGTCCGTCTGCCGGTTGTCTGTGTGTCCAGCGGGCAGCGAGCACATCTCGACGCCAAGGCCACCGGCAAAGAGGTTATGGTGAAATTGGAGGCCAGTTCAACCACAACGATCTGTCGGCCCAAGAAGCGGCCGCCGTTGACCCTGCCTGGCGTGGTGATTGGTGAGCCCATGCGGGCCCTGCCTTTGCCCAACTTGCAGCAATGCATGGACGAAATATCGAAGACGTTCCAACCGCCGGAGGTGCCGCGGATGAGCTATGCGCAGCGGCCGAAGCAGGACAACTTTGAGTTCACCGACGATGACTCCTGTGAAATTGACTATGACACTGAGATTTCGATTAAGGAGATCGATGGTGATGAGGAGTCGCACAAATTGAAGCCGCTGGAGCGGCCATTGCTCACCAGCACTGACGAGCGGGAGGACGAGAGCGAGTGCGAGTTGTCGCCGACCACACAGCGCAGCAAGCCGAACAGCCCGACGCCGGGTAGTGGGGGACGCAGTCGTCGCCTGGTGATGCTCGAGGAGGACGAAGACGGAGTGATGTACATTAAGCCGCCGCCAAGGGCGCGCTCGGGATCTAATTCGGGCCGCGGACGCCACCGGAGGTTTGTATATCGAAGCACACTTGCTTGTTGGTTATCGAAATATCGACAAAATGCAAGTGTAAATTCATTAGCGATAACCGACCAAAGCACCCCTGATCATTCATTCCTCACCTACACTCTCCTACACACGCACACATACAGAAAAAAATACGGTAAACGGGCGAAAATTTAGGCAAAAGTATTTCCAGTTTATATGAAATTTGTGTGATGTCTTTGCAGCGGCTTCTCCCATGGCGACAAATACGATCCCTTCCTCTCGGCCAAGCGGCAGCTAGAGGAGCTCTGCTCGCCCGAAGACGTGCCCCGCACGCCCTCCCTGCCCACCACCCCCGTGGCCCAGCATCGCAGCATGTCCATTTCGATGACCACGCCCCACACGAATCCACCAACCAGCAAATTATACACCCACACGCCGACCACACCCACGGGGCTGGGGCCTGGAGCGGGCAAGCATCCTCTGTCCAATTTCCGACGCACTTCATCCCTGCGCTGTCCTCGCCGCGGTCCCATACTGCCCAGTCGTCCGCTCTTTGCCACCAACTACCGACCCACCATCCAGCGCGGCCTCTCCGACGAGGGGCCCATTTCGAACAACTTCCTCAAGCCCGAGGAGTTCGACGAGATGCCCGTGCGCGCCGCCTGCGGCAATGACTTCCACAGCCCGCGGGTGGTCCGCCGCGACACCAGTGCCTCCAATCGCAAGCAGCCGCTGCAGCCAGCCCACAAACAGCCCCTGGCTGAGATGACCAACGAGGAAGGATCCCGCAGCGTGGCCAAGACCGACTCGCTGGCCGTCTTCCTCAAATACGAACACGAACTGGAGCAGCTCAACGCCAAGGCAGCCGAGGCGGCCGCAGCTAGCCAGCTCAGCTCCAAGGACCTCAAGGACAAGAGCAACAACCTCAGCAAACAAAACTCGGCCAAGAATCTAAAGCTGGAAACTCCAGTCCCCTCCCAGCCCAGCCAGCTGCCTGTGCTGGCCAAGGAGAACAACGAGAATCTGCCCCAGAACTACGCCAAGTCGCAGACCCCACAGCTGCCCACGTTGCCCTCCTCCCCGGCTGCCGTCAAGCTCACCAGCATCTTTGGGCCCCCGCGACTCGAGCGCAAAATGTCCTCGGGCAGTGACTACATCGATCCCAAGCTAATCAATCCCTGTGATAACCTAAACGTCCAGACGCCGCCAGCCAGCGCCGAGGAGCGGCCAGCGAACCGCCTGCCCACGCCGCTGTCCCAGAGCAGCTCCCAGTCGACCATCACCCAGGTGTGCATCGAGAAGCGCAACTCGGCGGAGGGGCGGAATCTGCTGAAACGCAAAATGCGTTTGGGGCGCAATCAATTCCTGTACGACGTGTCGCCCGAGGATCCCGACTGCTCGTCCAGCTGCTCAGCCGATGACGAGGCCAATCGCTCGTCCATGGAATACGACGAGAAGAGCTGGCGGCATACGCCCGCCCAGTCCGCACCCACAGCGCCAGCCCCGCCGCCAGCTTCCATGATGTCGATGCTGCCCGCTGTGATGCCCAACATGCCGACCTTCGACGACTTTGACTTCGAGGAATTCCTATCGTCCTTCGAGAATGATGATGAGGAGCAATTCCCACTGTTCCGGGACTGTCGCGAGTTTCTCCTGAATCGTTCGGCGAGCAGGCAACGCTCGCTACTGAAAACGACTTCAACTTCACACGCCCCCAACATGAACACCGCCAGCCGGTCAGCCCACAAGCTGGCCACACTGACACCTCCAACGCATCTGCTCTTCGGCTGTGCTAATCCCACGCCCGATTCCGCCCACAGATCCGACTCGGCAGCCTCGAGCGACGGCAGCAACTTCAAGAACCCGGAGAAGCTGCGCCGCGAGTTCTCCAATGCCTCCAGCGGCAGCTCGAACGAGGAGACCAGCAAGCCCGAGGACCACCAGAAGCGGGAGATTTTCATCAGCATCGAGACGGAGCCGAATGCCTTGGGGCGGTCGCCCATTTCGCCGGACTCGCTGCGCCACATGGTGGGCAACAGCCAGACGCCCATTGACGTGCTGGAAATCAATGACGGCCATGAACCCGAGCATGCCAAGTTCAGCAAGATCAGCGACACCGACGAGGCCGAGGCGGATGACCATGCCGGCCGGCTGACCGCCAGGCTGCCGGCATCGATCATCCCGGTGTCGCCCTCGGAGCTGGAGATGACGGCCTGTTCGCCGAATGTCCAGTACAACAATGCCAAGAATCTCATCCAGCAAATGCAGAGCGACTTCCGGCAGCTGGGCGAGGATGCCAGCGCCTCGATGCGCAAGGCGATGCTGCTGAAAACGGCCCGCAACCAGGAGGACCACTACCACCACCAGCAGAAGCAGCAAATGCAGCAGCCGCAGCAGTTGGGCAAGGATCGGCTGTCGATCACGCCGTCCGGGGACTCCGATGAATTGAGTAGCCTCGACAGTTATCCCATTTCATCGTCGCAGTCCTCGCGGCGTGGCGCCAGCTCCAAGCTCAGCTCGGACTCGGCCTATGGCAGGTAAGCTGCTTGCTCTTTTTCCCAGCCACGGGCTTTTGAACTGTCGCCTCTTCCACAGCAGCAACTCGCCGTACAGCCTGTCCAGGCAGCGGTCCAGCGAGCTGCCCACCGCCACACTGCGCTCCTTGGGGGCGATGGGCTATCGCCCGCACACGGCCAGCGGGGCGGTTGGCGGCAACAACAACCGGCTGCCGAATATTATGATGGATGCCTCGACCCAAGTCCACAGCGATTACGGAACAATGAAGGCCCGCCAGCGGCTCTTTGGGGCCGGCGATAGCATTGATGTGGGGGCTGAGTCCTCGAGCAGCGGCTCCGAGCAATCCCTGCCCCAGCAGGCGCCCGCGTTGGCCTACCAGCAGCAGCAGTCGCCCAACAACAACAGCAACCATTACATGTTGCCGGAGCTGAATGCCTTGGCATCGCCAACGCCACAGCAGCCGCCACCGTCGCCCCCACCACCGCCAGCAGTGGCAGCAGCAGCACCGGCCCCACCAGCAGGAGGAGCAAATTACGCGCCGCTGGTGACGCCAGCGACGTCGCAGCAGTCGCTGCTGGGCAACATTTCGCCAACGACTTCGAACACATCGATGACATCGAGTATGAGCATGAAAATGTCCAAGTTCTGCCATGAATGCGGGGCCAAATTCATCATCGAACATGCGAAGTTCTGCATGGAATGCGGGGTCAAGCGGATGGTACTCTAAACTCGGGATGATCTGTCTACCTGAGGAGAGACCAGAGTGGCTTAATGCCCGCCGTCCATGCATGAACTTCGATTTGTTGGTTGCCGGGTCGTTGTTGAGTAGTTTTGCGTTTGTTGACTGGGCACGGTGACTGGCTGATTTTACCAAAAAAAGGAAACCAAACTGATTGTGCGAGAGGAGGCAATGGCGATTTTGATATGAACTAATTATATTTATATTTTTATAAACCAGAAAAACCAAAACTAATAAAACAAAAAAGAAACATTAACTACACTCCGGCCACAGAGATCCATCCACGTTCGCCCCATCCGCACCCGACTAACGTAGACTGAGCGAGGGGCGAGGGGTTTGTGGTTAAGCAGCAGTCTTTTTATACTAATTCGTAGTTACTTGCATAATTTTAAACACTAACTTGTAGACAATGGTAAATAAATTTGGATTTCATAACCAAAAACAAAAGAAAATTTCGATTTCGCGCCCACAATTCGAATAACCAGTGCTGGCAATTATTCGATGACAGTGCTCAGTAAAAAATGTTATTGTAGACCAGAAAGTAATCGAAATCGATTGACAACATTAAGCCGAAAACTCATTCACAATAAGAAAAGTAAAAATTAATAGTATTTTTTAATGCATTTTGTTTTATATGTCCTTCTCCTCAGGTGGGCTGTAAATATGTCACCAGTCCTTCGCAGAGGACCCCTGAAATGCATGCGTATTTGAAGATATACTATTTATCTTTGTTTTTGTTGATATTAATAAAAAAGTTTAAATCATTATATCTCAAGTGCTTTTTCTAGAACTGTTGCTGCCGTCTGTTTTTGTGTGCTTGATTATATTGCAAGCGGCATTTTTGACTATTTAATAGTATATGTCAAAATAGTGTGTCGAATTCTCGTACTTTACTTTATTGCAGATATTTTCCAAGTCAAAACCGTTAAGGAAGAAGAAGAGAGCATCGAATCGCAGC
Organism: Lissocephala sabroskyi; assembly: GCA_037075105.1. Lineage (NCBI taxonomy): Eukaryota > Metazoa > Arthropoda > Insecta > Diptera > Drosophilidae > Lissocephala > Lissocephala sabroskyi. The sequence goes on along the minus strand of JBAMCP010001116.1, from coordinate 15,172 downwards.
CAACTTTATAGACGCCAGCAGAAATGCAACTCTGTTGGAGAGATCTAGTAAGTATGTCATGGATGAAGATTTGCGTTCTAACAGAGTTATTAAAATTCAAATAAAAACACGAAGTTTCAAAACTGTGAAATTTAAATTAAACTCACCATCACCCGCTTTTTCATATCGATATTTTTTTCAGTGTGACCATATTTCAAAAACTATTTTCAAGATTCTTCTTAACAATTAATTTCAATTATATTTATCACAAATTATAATTACTGTTCAAAATAGCCGTAAAACTCGAATGCAATAGATTTGGTTACATTTGGAAATTAAAAACTCTAGACAGTACTCAACACTATCGATACATTTGATATATTTCCCTTAGAATATCGAGCCAAATCGATATGTATTACTATCGAAACTACCGCAGCTCTGTGTGCAAGTCTTAAAGACGAATGAGAAAGTGTTTTGTATATTTTTTTTCCATTTATTTTTCTAAATGGAATCCCCAAAAATAAAATTCAATCGCTTAAACTCGCACAACATTGTGGACTGGGTGCAAAATCGCGAATCTGGCTTTACAAACGGCAAAAAATGGAGTCACATTGCTCCCTTCGCTTACGAGCGAGAATTTTACAAAAGCGTAACGCCCAGGCTGACGGTCGAGAATATTGAAATTCCACCCGTCTTCTTACGCAAATTCACACCAGATGGCAGCAAACTGCTGGCCTTCTCCCAGGACCAACGCTCGATCCTAGTGTTCACCTTCAAGGGAGTAACTGCCCTGGGAAAAGCCGCCAAGGACATCGAGCTGGGCACCTCCGAAACATACACCGACCACCAAGACAGTACCCTGCGGAGAAGCATCTTCAATGCACTCTTCGAGACAAAATACTCAATTCGTCTCTGCCAGGGAGTTTTTGCCCGTCACCACTTGCATCGCGAGTTCAGTCTTTTCCTGGAAAACGGCCGCTACGTGATGCTTGTGGGCATGTGCATACATCCTGGCGGCATGCTGCCCCCCTCGGCCTACTTGCGCTATCCAGATCTGTTTGACAAGCTCGATCCCTTCGCCTATACCTTCTTCGTGGTGGACCTGAATAATGGCAAGGTGACGGACGAGCTGCACATTTGCAACGATGCCATTTGCATGTCGCACAATCACGGGGTTTCTGTTTACGGGAACACGATTGCCATGCTGTCCAGACTGAACCAGTGTGTTTATTTGCTTGAGCTGGTCGACGGAAAGCTGATACGCCGCGAGACTGTGGGCCTCACACCGCGGGGAACAAGTGCTGAACTGCAACAGGAGCTGGCCAACTTGGACTTGAACACAAAGTTGCCTTTGACGCATTTGAAGCAACGCGTGCTGAGTTTTCTTTATCGCAGCATTGAGAACAACACCGAGCTGACCAGAGTCCAGAAGCTCCGACAATATCAGTTGTTCTACAAGAAATTCAATTTCGTAAGCTAATCGCAACCAAATTTGGCATGTTCTGTGTTTCAACTTTCTTGTTTTCAGCTGGAAAATATGATTATGGAGAAAGTCCAATTGATGAACACCGAAATACTTTTCCTACGCTACGAGGAACGTCCACTTACCCATCCTGAGATCACCATTGTGCCGGCGCCCGAACCTACAACCCCACGACGTCTGTACGTCTTTTACGAAATAGCCTCGGAGGAAGTGATTGCCGTGTTCGAAGACGATTCGGTGGAGCTGCTGAAAATAACACTGCTTTTCAATGACCAACTCTGCAATGTGCGATCCCTGCAGACTGGCGAGGGTCCGTCTTGGCCGGCTCATCGTTTCATCCAACAGAACTTCATTAACGTCAAGGCCTATGATATGCTGAAGCAGGCTGCGTGGCGGTTTAATCCCAGTGTGCCTATTAGCTCGCAGAGCTTTTGTGTTTCGCCTTATTTGAATTACAATTTGACGAACTACGACGACCGTGTGGTGTCTCCGTTGGAACGTCCAAAGGCTTGCAACACCACGGAACCGATAGCCTTCCGTAATCGTGCCACAAATTTGGTAACTTTCCGTTTGAGTATTCGCCCGCGCCCAAGTAGAGAGGACACCGGACGACGAGAACTTTGTGCCTTCATTTTTCATCCTTTTGAGCCGTTCGCTCTGAGTATTCAAAAGCTAATGAATAGCTATATTTTTAATATACACATATACAATCATAGCACGATTGTTTCACAGCCAAAATAACTCGAACTATGTTATATGTACTACATATAAAAAGATGAATGTGATTTTTGATACCTCTTGACGATTTATAAGCAACTTAAGAACCTAAGAAATTTAATTACAATCACTGTGTTTTGACTGGAGGAACCTTGAGCGGCATATCAAAATGGAAAACCATCTAAAGCATAAAATGCCCTGTTCTTTATATATTTAACCCATTATAATATTTAAATAATTAAAAATATATTTCAGTACATTCGATATAAATTTTCAATAAAACTCTATTTATATCGATATATCGAAAATACAGCACTGTATTTGTTTTGGTCGCTGCGCTTGACCAGCGCATTTTATAAAATAAATTCAAGAAAAATGGACCCCAGCCAGGGCTCCATAGCTGGTCCCAATTCAGAAGAGGTCCTTATCGAGGAAATTGATAGCAACGATGTGCCGGAAAGTGAATTAGCCCAATTCAAAGAGACCGAACCACTGCGCGTGGTCGGCATCGTCGACTCGGCCATGGACGTGGATGAGGCTGAAATCAGCGGTGGTACCTGGACCAATATGAACGAGAATGAGATACGACGCTATGTGGACGGCGATGGTGCTTTCCCCGAGTTCTGTTCAAAGCTCGAGCCAGGTGATTATGAAGACGACGAAGATGATTCTACAGAGGAAATTCTTCCAGAAGTGCCCGCCACCAGCGCAGCGTCTAGCAGTCGATCGAAGTCCAAGCGAACCACAAAGAAGGCAACTCCGTCAGCGGCCCTAAATGACACCCATGTGGGTGGCGGCAACTTAGGACGCCGCTCGGCTCTGGGCCCGGCCTTGCAGGGTTTGATGGGGCATGCGAATCTCTCGTTTGCCAGAGGAAACTATGAAGAGGCCGAGCGTATTTGCCTGGAGATTATTCGTCAGAATCCATTAGCCAGCGAACCGTTCTACACGCTGGCCGAGATCTACGAGCACAAGGACGAAGTGAAGTTCTTGCAGTTCTCGACAATTGCCGCCCATTTGAACCCCCAAGATCGCGACATGTGGATTCGCATTTCCGATATCCTTGTGCACCAGGGCCACCTCGAGAAAGCTCGCCTCAACTACGCCAAGGCCATCAAAGTCCTCTACAAGGACTACCAGCTGCGGCTGCGTAAGGCTCAGCTGCTCGAGCGCATGGGCAACACCCACGGCGCCATGTGCTCCTACCTAAAAATGCTCAGCCTAATGCCATCCACCGAGTGGAGCCTGTGCCTGAGCACCGCCAAGAATGTCACCCGCTATTTTCACGAAATGCAGAAACACAGTCTCGCCCTCGAAGCCATGGAAAGCGCCTACAAAGTGTGCGGCGAACGCTTCTCTCTAGAGGAGCTCAACATCTTCCTGGAGCTGCTGATCCTCAACAAAAAATACGACAGAGTCCTGTGGACCCTCTCAGAGCGCACCAGCCTCCATCTGGAGACCGAAACGGAGGGCAACCTGGACGCCATTCAAATCTGTGATATTCCCAACGATTATGCCCCGGAGCTGCGCTCCAAGCTCTGCGTCAGCCTAATCCACCTGCGGGCCCACCACCTCCTCGGCTATGTGATCCAAAATGTCCTCGAGTACATACCCTGGTCCGCCGAGCGGGTCGAGATCTACATGGACCTCACCGAGGCGCTCATGCACGAGCACAAGTACGCCGAGGCCATTGCCCTGATGCGGCCCATAACCGACGGCGACACCTGCGAATGCCCGGCCTTCGTTTGGCTACGCCATGCCGAGTGCCTGCGCCAGCTCAACCGCACCAACGAGGCCATCCAATGCTACGCCCGTGTCGTCCAGATGGCTCCCTTCTGCTACGAGGCCAAGTTCACCCTGTCAGCGCTGCTCAAGCAGCAGGGCCGCCACGAGGAGGCTGTCAAGGCGCTGGAGCAGTCTGGCGAGAGCGAGGGGCAGCCACTGCACGCCCGCCTGCTGTACGAGCGCTGCGTGATGCTGCGCCAAATCGGACGCATCGACGAGTTCCTGGAGGTCGGCTACGTTCTGCTGGGCCGGCACTCCATCAAGCTGAGGAGTCGCGACGAAATGATGGCCGCCTGCAACGGCGGCACTGTCTACAACACCGACGCCATCAAGGCCATCATGCAGACCCGCAACATGACAGCGATGGCCACGGAACGCGAACAGCCCGATCCGCGCAAGGCGCAGGCCACCGCGGCCCTGCAGACCGAGCGCGAGTCCTCGGACCTCACCATTCGCAATGAGTACGATTTGTTTTTGCAGCTGATCGACACGGCGCACGCCCATCGGCGGTTCAGTGCCATAGAGCGCATGTGCTTCGCCATGGTGACCACGAAGCGCTTCACGATGTTCCATCACGACATCCAGGGCATCATTATACTGGCCTGCTACTTCAATCGGGACAATGCCATTGGCTTTTCGTACTTGCGGGAAGTGATTTCGAAGAACCCGGAGAATGTCAACTGCTGGAACCTGCTGGGCCTGCTGGTGCAATTGGGCGATGATCTGCGTTACAATCGTTATATTCGGCGGCTGCTGGGGCGCCATCCGAAGGGCACTGTGGGCATGGACCTGTTCCTGGGGCATTACCATCTCAATTGCAGCTCGTATAAGTATGCGCTTAATTATTATGTGCCGCTGCTGCACGAGCAGCCGCATGCTTTGGTGGCCCTGAGCATAGCCGTGGTGTTCAACCAGCTGGCGTTGCAAAAGAAAGTGCTACGGAAATCGGCGGCCGTGGCGCAGGCGGTTGCGTTTGCCACGCGGTATGCTGAGCTGAGGGGCGGGGGGACTGTCAGCACAACCAGTGAATCGAATTGTGCGGCCCAACAGGAGATTTACTACAACGTTGGGCGTATTTATCATCAGGCCAACATTCTGCATTTGGCTATTGAGTATTATGAACGGGCCCTGGCCGTCCAGCATCCACTGCTGAGGGAACACGCCGAAACGCTGGGCCTGCAGAATGAGGTGGCGTACAATTTGCATTTGATTTATCGGGCCAACGGCAACAAATGGAAGGCTCGTCAATATCTGATGCGGTATTGTGTGGTCTAAGATTGAATAAAAGGAGAAAAAAACCATGAACTTTGTGTATGATTATTATTTGAAATCGATAGCTTCTTCTTCCATTATCGATTGCAATGGCTTGCCAAGCACTTTATATTATCGAGTACACTGCACTACGCGCTCTTTAAGTTATCAGTTTCGATAAGCATATCAACGGGTGTGTGTTGTAACTTTGTATTTTATTGAGATTTACAATGGAACTCTGGCGTAAGTTAAGCCCTGCTGCTTTCCACAAAGAATTTAAATAAGCCCGCCACACATTGGCGGGACGGGTAAACTGTTATCGTCTGCCGATAGCGATACCAAGACACACACCCACATGCACCTCTGCATATTAAATTTCAAAATCTGGTTTCTCATCGAGATCGACCTCATCGAAGAGACTCATCAATTCCTGTTCCTTGCGCTTGATCCGCTCCGTAATGTTCGTTATGGACTCGGCCTTAGGCACCTCAGTGGTGAAGAATTCGTCCATGGACTTGAAAATATTGCTATAATGCGAACTGTAAAAAAACTAAGTAAGCACATAAAAACAAACAATAATTTCTTACCTCTGCTCGTAGTTGGAATATGAAATTGGCGGCGGCTTGGGAGCACTGCGTTTGGTCACACAATTGCGTTCACTGAACTCCTTCAGCTCGTCCAGGTGGACCTCCTCGTCGTGCTCATATTCAGCAAACTTTCGGGTCGTCTTCTTGTCCTGTTTTGCCTTCGCCTCCTTCCGATTCCTATCGATCCTATCCACGACATTTTGCGACGGCATCAACAGCTTAATATCGCCAATAACCAGACCATGGTTAAGAATCTCCGCCTCGTTCGTTTGAATGCCCATTTCGGTTAACTTGGCCTGCCGCACTGTCTGCTTGGACGCATCCACCACATTCTCCGGGCCCACATCCATGTTGATAATCTCGATCTTCGCCTCCTTGCCGCTGGTCCCGGGAAAAGCCTGCTTCTTAACATTATATCCGCCAACCGCTGCCCCACTACCGCCACCCACCTTGCGCTGTGGTGACTGACGTGTGCGCATCAATGGCTTCGCGGCCACAGGAGGCGGCGTGGCCTTGGCCTTTCTATCAACAGCTGCCAGCACACTTATCGGTAATCGTTTGCGCTCGAAGGGAACTTCAAACTTTATCGATTTGGGCCGACTGGCTGCCACATGCGTCGACCGAGCGCTGACAATGGCGGCTGCCGCAATGGCCGCCTTCTCGCGTTGCTGCTTGACGGCCAATCGATTGCTGGCCGCCCGCAACGATGAGGCGATCGTGTGACGCCCCAAACGTTTACCAGACTCTGCGAAATTTAATGTGCCGGTTGTGGTCGGAGCACCGCCGCCGCCACCACTGCCGGCAGCAGCACCGCCGCCAAGTTTGCGTCCGCTTCCCTCACGGAAGCTTTCCGTCAGTTTCCAGTCAGCGGTGCCACCATCGCCACCCGCACCTCCGTGGGACACACCGCCAGTGCGTCGGCGAGTACCTGTCCCGATGCCATGTGACGATTGCGGCCCCGACGACAACTTGGCGTTGGTGTTCCGTGTGGCCGCTGCCATTCCCGCGGCCTCCAGTGTGGTGCGTCGCTGGTAGGACGGAGCGGTTCTCTGACGCTGCTGGGCGGCCACCGCGGCGGCTGTGGCCGGCTCCACGGCCCCGCCGCTGGCACCATTTGGAGGCGGAACTCCGCCTCGACCTCGGCCGCGGGCGCTCATCTTCGGAATTTTGATATCAATATTGAGTCGCACAATTTTTGATGGATTTTTTGGGACCGCGATAAAAAAAAAAGAAATGGGGAATTATTTTCGAAAAAACTTCGATTCGTTTCACGTGTACAATTTTCAGTAAACTATTTCATGAGGATTCAAATACTGGGGACGAGGTGTGTGCGCGTGTAAGTTTGACTAAAATGGGGAAAAGCGAAAAAAAAATTACTGATTTATATTAAATACAAATTTTGTGAACTGATTAATCCGAAGGGCCTAAAAGTTTCCAAAGCCAACTAAGCCAAATTCTAATTTCTTTTATCATTTATGACCTAAAAAAACAACGAACTTTCAATCAAACGCCTCCTATTCTGTCCATTTGTCCACAAAGTAGAAATAATTTATATATATTTTATTTATTAATGGAAAGATAATGTCTTTCAAATCTCACAACAGAACTCAATTAAAAAAATCCACTGATTAAAACTCAAATTAAATTCAACCCTAATTCAAACCTAAGCCTCTTCTATTCTTGAAGAAGCCCTGCAAAAGGGTAACGGGACATTTCTAAAGATAGTTAATTACTGGAATTGTATCCTAAATTCAATCTCACAAAAGAGCTCTATTACAAAAAAATCCACTGATAAAAACTCAAATTAAATTCAACCCTAATTCAATCCTAAGCCTCTACTATTTTTGAGGAAGCACGGCAAACGGGTAACGGGACATTTCGAAACATAGTTGATTATCTGGAATGATAACTGAAAAACTCATTAAAAGAATTTAAATACAAAGAATTGGATCCTAAATTCAAATTCTCAAAGCAGTAATTTCAGGCACTGCACTATGGAAAATCTTTGTGGAAAATTCTCACTGTAACTGTAAAAAACATAACCTCAATATAAATCCTTTGCGTTTAACAAAATAAAATATACGCATATGAAAATATTAAAATCCTTTTAAAATGCAATACATAATCCAAAAACGTATCAACCGAGAATCTTACGATTGACACCTCAAGTTTAAAGGATTCGCGGACTCGCCTATCCTCTCTAAAGAATAACACAATCCTTACTTTTTCTCTGCTGTTGTGACCCATGAGAACTATAGTGTGGAGTATGCTGGTTATAAAAATTGGAATGGTAAGGGGAGCTTGGCTGCTGGCGCGGATAAGAAGCGCCGCCTCCATTGGAGGTCGCAGTCCTCGGATAGCCCGCGGTTGGCTGCTGTCGCGGATTAGAAGCGCTGCCTCCATTGGAGGTCGCAGTCCTCGGATAGCCCGCGGTCGGGGCGGTTGGCTGCTGGCGCGGATTAGAAGCGACGCCGCTACTCTCTGAGCTTTGCGACCAAGAAGGCTCTTGAGCTGGAACGTTGGGTAGATTTTCAAAAAGTTCATCCAGCTCGAAACGCCTGGCGTCGGCCTTCGTGGGCGTTGGACTCGAAGGCGGCTTGTCCTGTGGCTGCTGCGGTTTGGCGGATTCTCCTTGATGATAAACGGAGCCGATGAGCGTTCGATTCGATCGACACAAATCAATAATATCCGCAAAGTCTTTATCCTGGCTAAGGGTACGCGGGTTTCCCACCAGAATCAGCAGCGATTTCGGCCGCGACAACAGGACATTAAGGCGCTAAATCAAAAGCAAGCATTTCATTTATAAGCTAGTAAAAATTGAATGAAATAAAACTCACCCGTTTGTCGGTCAGGAAGCCCAACGTGGCGGTACCTGAACGCACAAAGGACACGATTATAATATGCTTCTCTTGTCCCTGGAATGACTCGACGGCTCCGCAAGCGATTTGCGTCCAATTCCGCAAGTTCAGTTGCTCTTGAATGAGCTGATATTGTTTTTTATATGGCGACACAATGCCAATGTCCGTTTGCTCCACCTCCTTGCCGTTGATGCCGATGTGCAGGAATTCCTTTACATAGTCCATGACCACATCGATCTCCTTGCTATTGGACAGGCTGTGAAGGACCCAAACGAATCTGTGAGTGGACTGTACTTCCCCGAAACTCCCGCCTACCTCATCGAAGCTTTGGACTTCAGGGAGTAGCCGAATACGGAATGAAAGACAATTGGAAAGCCAGGATTCGCCAAATGGAACCATCCCCTGGCCATATCCACCGCATCTGCCAAAGCAAAACTCTTTAAGTTCCTTCAGTTCCGGCATTTTAGCCAACTCACCCAGCGGGGCCACGGCCTCCAGGCTGCCACCATAGAAACGATCGCTGAACAGCTTCACAATTCTCTCATGCGAGCGGAAGTTCTTCAGCAGCCGCGTCTGTATGGCCACATTGTAGCGCCCTTCGTCATCCACCTGATAGGGCTCCCTGGCCAGCAGACGCTCGAATAGAGAGGTGGCCAGTCCCGATTCCATGGCCAGTTGCGATTGGAGAATGGCACCGAGTTGCTTGTGGTCGCCGGACAAAATCAGGTTCGTATTCTCGGACAGGGCACAGGTGATGCCCATCAGGGTCTCCGCCTCGGTGGAGGCGGCTGCCTCGTCCACAAACACATGACTGAAGACCGCATTGGCGCCCAAGCCGCTCGTGGACAATTTGCCAGCAATGCTCAAAGTGCAGACGACAATGCGGAATTCGTGAATGTTTCTGATGGCCGGATAGAAATGCGACTTTGAGATGTTCGAATGCTTGAGCAACAGGCAGTCCAGGTCGTCGACGCGTTGCTCAAATGTCGCCGAGTAGATCCGCACCAGAATCCGTTGCCTCGACTCCGGCTCCTGGTCAATGGCTTTCAAGAGGCGCAGCGCCAGCTCGTCGCAGGCCGCATTCGAGCCGGCCAGCACCAGGATGCGGGTGTCAGGACGTCTCTTCATCAACTGGTAGATAATTTCGCATACGGTGCTTGTTTTGCCAGTGCCTGGAGGTCCTACGATTATGTATGGGGCTTGGAGTCTTTCGTTTAGGACGATTTCGCGCACGGCCTGTGAAACAAGGAAACAGGGTGAGGCAAGGTGGGAAGCAAGCTTAAGTTCTATCGACGAGAAGGGTGGGGCAGGCTTGAGCTTTGTTGTAACTCCCGCATTTGAAATCAAAGTGTAAAACACAGGGTGAGGCAAGGTGAGAAGCGGGCAGGCTTGAGTTTTATCGACGAGAAAGGTTATTTGAACAGGGTGAGGCAGGCTTGAGAATTGTTGATTTCAAACTGGCCTCCCCCCGTCATTTGAAATCAAAGTGTTAAAAAAACAAGGTGAGGCAAGGAAACAGGGTGAGGCAAAGTGAGAAGCGGACAAGCTTGAGTTTTATCGACGAGAAGAGTTATTTGATCTTCGCGAACAGGGTGAGGCAGGCTTGAGACTGGTTGTCCCTCCCGCATTTGGAATCAAAGTGTAAAAAACAGGGTGAGGCAAGGTAAAGCGAGGCTTCTTTCGGAACTAGTTCCAGACTCAGCCGACTGTTTTAAGCAAGTTCCCATTGATACGCGCTGCCTTCTTGCTTGGCATTGCTTATTTTGAAAACTCGCTCGACCCTGCACATTATACTGAAATTAGACGGTTTAACGGTACCTGCAACTGCTCCGGATTGTCGAGAATGCTCGGCGAGGCCCATTGAAAATCCTCCAGATCCTCAGCCGAAGTCAATGTGTGGGGCACGTAGGAGGGGAAGAGCAACCGATTGATGTGCACACGTGAAATGGTCTTGAGTTCTTTCACTGCTCTGTACTGGTAACGTATGATGGATCGGGATGGCCGAAATATCAAAGTGAAGGTGGTGGATGGGGAAAGTTTCTGATCGCAGGAGATGGTGATTCGTTCACCCAACACGCCAAGTACGCGGCCAAAGTTGACTCGATGGGCCATCTTAGTTTTCGGCTCGGCTTTTTCTATGATTGGTAATTGAAATTGAGCTTTCATGGCGCGCGACCATTTAATAACATCGTCAAAATCCATTGTCGCCAGGTTCATAAGGAGAGTGGGGTTGCTCAAAGTGTTTTGAAAACTAGTTTTTTGAGCCTGCGTCAAGCACTGCTCGTTGACAATGAGTACCTGGTCGTAGGGACAGAGTATGTTGTCGACCGTTTGATTGTTAAGTTGAACGACAGCCTCGGAGCGAAACTGATTAAGTTGGACTCCCGTTTGGGTGAGTTTTATGCATCGGTTCAAAATTTCAACATCCTCCACTTGAAGCATTGTTTTGAACGCTCCAAACAGATTATAGAAATTCAGTTGTTGATTGTTTTCGCGAAAGTCCCTATACTCAGAATTGTGGTCAGACAGTTGTCGCTGGGCTTCGCTCCGATCGTGCAATTTCACAGCCGCGATTACTTCCTTATCTGGCTGAACAGCCTCCAGGCTGAAACTACTGATACGTTCCTTATCCGACAGCAAATCCGGAAAAACTGGCAAGTTAATTTTCGGCAAATCTTCGGTATGCTAAAAACAAAACAGAAATAACAAATATGCTTATTTTTCACGCTCAACTCCTCACCAGAAAATGGTGCTGCTCGGCGAAGCTGATCGTCTTGCCATCTTTTCGCTGAGTGCCGCAAATCACAATCGGCTGCTCGCAATGAGTCTTAAATACGTAGGCGTCTATAAAGAACTGCAGTTGGTTGCTCTCCGGCATGGCCAACGGCAGCCGGCAGCTGGTTACATAATAAAATTGCCGAGACTGCACAACAATAAACTTTTCAATCACCACATTTTCGCACTTCGTTTGCAATGTGAACCCAAAGTGATGACTGTTTTTGCAGCGCTGGTACGACAACTGCAGCAGGGGCTGTGCCCTTATCGCCGATGAGGGATAGAAAGCAACGAAATGTTTATGGATGGGAATCGAGAAATATGGCTGGATTGGACTTACAAGCTCTGCATTTGTTGGAGCGACTGGAAGTCTGAGTCGGCGCCATGGTACTCGACGTGGGACTCGAAGCTGTCCATGGAGGAGAAATTGCGCTGGCAAATCGAACAGCCGAGGGAAGTTAATATGAAATTTTCATTGGTACTTCGGAGTTTTGTCTTTTGGTAGGCCAATTCAAACAGATTGGACTCCGTGTCCAGTTGGAGTTCTGCAATCGAAATACGGTTAAAATTTGAGAGAATTTGAGAATATTCCTTACCGAATTCCTGGCCGAGGACTGCCTGGTTGATGGGGTTAGGCTTGCGGGCGTCCAATCGAGCCTTCTGATCGATCTCATTGATCTTTTCCTTGCGGAACTCGTTGATGGTTTGGTATCTAATAAGATAGTTGGTGTCCCCGCGATTCGTGTGCGTCAAAAAGTTGGTCTTTTGTAAGAGTGTTCCAATCTATATATTGGGTATAATGTTATGCCCTTTGACCCTTTGCGTATACAATTATTAAACTTACATTTAAGGGATCTCCATTCTTGGATAATTTGGCAATTATATTATCTTCAGTTGGTTGTTTAGCCAAGAAGTATTTGAAGCAACGTCGCATTCTCATTTTGTCCACCAGCCAATTTTCGCGGGCGCTGAGTTCGTTATCTTTGTGCAACTCCATAAGGAAATTGCCGATAATTTCGCGACCTGCAGTTTTTTATAATTAGTTCCAACATCGCTAATAGGTTAATTACAGGGAAAACTTACGCTTTGCGCTGTTGAATGAGTCATTTCGGTTGCTTGGTTGGTTCGGCGCCAGTTTGGGTAAAAGGATCTTGGCGGCGGCCGCTCTCTCCTTTTGGGATTTGGTCTTCGTCATATTGAACGGAAAAACAGCAAAACTAATCACAAGCCAATTAAACAAAAACCATATTCCAACTTTTTGCTTGTTTACATAAAACAGCTATTCGCGCTATTAGCTCTGGCGACTAAGCCCCGTTACACGATAATTGATCAGGTGCCGAACACAAAGAACAAATCGATAAGGTAAAAAAAAAAAAAAATCGCCGGATTTCTTTGTTGCAACCGAGAACTGTGAGTTGCTACTGATAAAACCCAGAAAGCCCACGTATGCTTATATATCGATCGTTTTCATGTATTTCCCCGACTTCAAAGCAACGATAAGTGTGATCTTTTTGAAATTAGTATACCGATTTCGATACCCTGTTCGTTTTTGGGACATCCATTTGGGCGACAAATATAATTTAGGGCGACCCAATTCTGGTTGGTTAATTGATTTATTTAAAATAACGAATTTTGTTGGATTTAATTGTTTAATTTGTTGTTGTTGATTCCAGCGAATTTTAAAGAAACCATATCTACTATTCGGTTATGCATTCGGCGGTATGGAATGATCGAGAAGCCGATAACATAAAAAAGATTCCGTTTAGGGTTCATGGACAATTTAGACGTACGTTGACGTGCTGATAACGAAAACAATTGAGGAAATTGGCGCAAATTCCATTTTCGGGGTGAAAATTAGCCTCGATTTATTATCGAAATACTCGATTTTTTTGGTATTCATTATTAAATAGAATTAAGCTTTTAGGTTACTTTAGCTATATTTAATTATTATTTTTGTATAATATATTTAACGTGTCTTAAGATTTTCACTTTTTAAAAAATATCATTCGACATCTTTATCGTTATGTATCGATAGCGATCGAGTTCAAGTATCGAGTACTTTCATAAACGAAACTTTATCCGTTCCAATATATTGTATTTTTCGTGATCAGCACTTCCAAATACTGCAGTGTGCCAGACTTAATTCAAATCCAGTATGGAAAATTACGCACAACTTAATTCGCTTCATTAAATCCAATAAATGTATTTACACATACACCCGCACACATACCCACACTACAAAACCCCACAATTTGTTCTGACGAATGCATTTTTAACTTTATATTTTTTGTTCCTCTAAGTTCTCAAAAATATAATGTGTGGCAAAAGCGAGAGGTTAATAACGAATTATAAAGGTTACAATTTTGCCAATTTTTAAGCACTTGGTTATTTTTTCTGGTCATCCGGCTTTTCAACGGCATCGGATTTGTCCTCCTTGGCCCCATCGGAGGTATCGGATTTTTTATCTGAAATCGCTGTCTCCTTGTTGCCGCCACTGTCGCCAGCGGTCATGGTGGCACCAGCCGGCAAACTCTTCTGCAGGGCGCGCACAAAATCCTCCAAATTGCCGGAATAAGCAGCAGCCACCGCTTCATTGGACAGCTCGAATTGCTTGACCACAGGTCCCAGCTGTGCGGATTGCAGGGCATTAGAGAACTGGGTCAGAGCCTGCTGGAACTGGGGTGAATTAATGTGATCCTTGATTTGTTGTTTACGATTTTCATCGCCATCTTCCGTTTCGGGCAAGTGAACAATCAGCGATTTGACGCGCTCCGGATCCGATATCAGGTCATTTATTGCCCCAGCCCTGGGCAGGGCAACCGATAGGTCGATATTCAGTGAACGACCTGCACCATGTTCAGGGGAGAGATTTGATAAATACGCTTGGAATGGATTGGCATACGGTCCAGACGATGCTGTAGCGGTTGGTGTTGGCGATTTCTTACCGGAATCGGAAGAGGAGCTTAGTCCCCCAGCAGCTTCGCTTTGTCCACCGCTTCCAGCCAAATTGGTGCGGCTGTGCTTTGATCCTTTGGGCGCAGACGGTGTACGGGGCACGCTCACATTTTCGGGCGTTTGCAAGGAGCTAGCGGATCCACTAGCCGACGACGACAGGTTCCTTGAAGGTGGTGTACGAGAGCTGCAAACAAAAATGCGGAAATAAGCCAATTCCAGTTCAAAGCGCCTACGCCCCACTCACTTCATTTGGCCCAGCAGTGTGCTGAGGCCGCCCATCTGGCCTACTCCACCGAATAGCTGCATCAATTGCTGCTGCGACATGTTGTTCAGCATGTACTGGAGGTCGGTGCCATCGCTGCCACCGCCGCGCTGATGTGCCGATGGTGGATTATTCAAGAGCTCGTTAATGCGGCGGCAATACTCTTCGTCTTTGTCGGCCTTTGGCTCCTGCATCCAGAAGAACATGCGGCGTGAAGATGACTTAAATTTTAGCACATAGACCCGGCCAGTTTTGCATTGGTCGACGCGCTTGTACTCGAAGTCGTCGGGAAAGACAATCAGATCGTCCTCTAGTTTGCCCGTGGTACGATCTTTCCAGCAAAAATGCATCAGCCCGTCGTCGCTTTGGGTCATGTACACAAGGCCCTTGCGCGTGTCTGGATGGATCATTTTTCCAACCATATTCATGCGGCCAGCACGGAATTCTACGAGGCCCGCACTGCTGCCCGAGCCCAAGCCACTTTGTCTTCCAAACATGATATAGTGCGAGTAGTATGGGC
>JBAMCP010001115.1:0-27696 GCA_037075105.1 Lissocephala sabroskyi | reverse complement strand
GGTTAGTTCTGGTAATGGTTTTCTTTCTTTTCGATGTCACACTGTGCAATGCACCTGTGCACTTTCGAAAACATCAATTAAATCTTCTGGAAAGGCTTCAGAAACGATCACCATTTCCGATGCTAACTTAAGAGTTTTAGCTTAAATACGAAAACACGCAATGTTTTCCATGGCTTCAAATATTTCAGGGGCCAATTTCTACCCTCGCTCATGTACAATTGTAAGAATTGGGAAGAGACTTCCGTTGCGGCTGAGCCAACTCATCCTGGGCAAAAGTGTTGCGTCAACTGTTTTCGTTTTGCCAAGTCATTTCCTTATCAAATACATTGAAATTTTCACCCCCCGGAGTTGAGGATCAGCGGCAACCAGCACATCACCCCGATTAATTAATTATTCTTCCTACTCTTTTGTCATTGGAGCCGCGTGCTGGTGGCTGGAATTCTCCATGCAGTTCCTAAAAAAGGAGCTGGCTGATATGCTACCCTCATGAAAGCGCCCATAAAATTTATCGTATGCTACAAACTTACATCATCACGGGGGTTAATGTTCATAGATAGATTGTTGGAGGGATCAGCGGACCGGCAGATAAACAGCTACTGGAAGTACAGGTACATCGCCATGGCTCAACTTCACGGTTCGGTGCCCACTCACACATGCCCGTAATGATGGTTAAAAGCACTCTAGAATATACATAAGGAATTTATATAATGAGTGTATATAAATTTTATTAATTTATAGAAAGTTGGGAAATATTTTAGAACGTCTAACGTTCGTTTTTGAGGGCCAATCAGGACCAGCAGAAATGCATAATTTATGCTAAACAAGTTAGAGGAATTCGCGGAAGTTGTCGAGGTTGAAAAGGAGGTTGTAGCCGCGCCTTCGATTAAACAATTAGGCGGCAATAAGACAGGCGACCAGATCAATGGAAAGCCTTGGCGCGTGCCCGTTACCGGGCAAACTTATTACCAGACATCCGTTCTGATCGAAGGAAGAGTCTGTTCCGGTGCTCAGTTAATTGGGGGCTCTGGCTCGGAGTACCCAGTTAAGGCGAAATAGGGCCCATCACAGAGCTGAGATTGCGTAAACCGCTAAGGCTTTTGTGGCGGAAGTAACAAACTGCCAGCAGCAGCAGTTCACACAGAAACCAGCGCCGGGGTCAAAGAAGTTGCGACAAAGTTTATTTTTTTTGGTGATTGAACCCGTACGAAAGCGCGGGACATGGGGACATTGAGACTGACATTACAATTTCGCTTTAAAGCAAGCGCAGCGGCTTGAGAAGTGGTTTTGGGGCCCCTCGCTAATTATGACACCATGCGGTGGTCGGTGGTCGGTTGGCCGGCCGGCTGGGTCAACCCATTGGACAATCACCGGCCTGAGTCAGTGGCAAAGAACAAAATACGCTAATGATCATTGCCTTCGTAATTACGAAAAGAGCCAGAGCCACCTGAGCGTGAGATTGCCGGAGTCGTGTAAGCAAGCGCAATATATTTCTACGGGCCCACCTGTCGGAGTGAGAGAGACGACTGCTCCCCCGATAGGTGTGTATGATGTGAAATGCCTGGCCACGGTTCAGTGAGCGCTCCAGCTGAGCGGGAAGAGGACCACGATAGTGTAAACCCTTGGAGAGTTTGCTGGCGCTGCGAGGTTACAAAAACCCCGTACCCAAGTCAACCAGAGCGAAGTAGTAAAGTGGAACGCAAGCGAGCATTTTGGTCTGGCCTGTTCGTGCAAAAACTTTAACTGAGTAAAAACAACAACCGCAAGAAGTTACCTGGCTACCTCCACTCCGTCGTCGCCGTCGCCGCCGCCACCGCCGCTGGTTTTAAATACGTCGCGCAGCGCTCTGCTCTGCTCCGGTGGTGGTTACCTGTCGTGTTGGCCACGTTGCTGACGATCCGATCAGTGCTTCGTCAGGTAGCGGTGCGCACAGTTGTGCGAGCGCTGCCCTCATCAGTTTACATTCACTCGCTTGCCAGTGTGCTGGTGTGTATGCATGTATGTATATAATGAGACTTGTATATACGACGTCCATATGCAGAGCAACGCACAGATACAAAAGTGTTAGATAAACTGATAATAGACGAAACGTGTGCCGTGGCAGACGTAAGCCTCGAACGTATTAAACAACTTAAAAAAAAGGAAAATAAATGAACAAGGCAAAGTGTCAATAAAACTCTCGAATTCATTAACACAATACAAAACGTTCTATTAGTGAACACTTGCAAATTTAAGCCGAAACGCGACGGCGACGGCGACGGCAGCGACGACAACGACAACGACGACAACGACGGACGGTGACGACGAGAGTAGATATTGCGCTAAAGCTAAAAATTAGCGTGGCTGGGTATGGAAACCCGAGCGATTTGATCTCTGGTGCGCTGGCATTTTGACCGCCAGTCGAAAGGTTGACTAAATAAAAAATGACACAGGACCACAGATTGCCAACGCCTCGCACAAAGTTCGTTCTCTGAAACAGGTGAGTCCATTAGCTTTATAAAATTGCTTGTATATAAGACGGTTTCTTACCAAACCTCGATCTGGCTCAATCATTACGCATGACTTGGAAACTTGAGGTCGAAAATCGGCTTTAAGTCACAAGATGTAGTAAAAGTCATCGCGGCACTTGTTTCGGCCGTGACATCATCATTTCCTCGGCCTCTGCTCGCGTCTTATTTCAGGGCTTAAAAAGAAAAAAATCATTGCTTAAGAAAAACTTCCGCCGACTAATTGCATTAACTTTATTGGGCTATCAGTGGCGGCTGATGCTGATGCCGATTCTGACGCCGCCCTATGTACATATCGATGTACACAATATTAGTAACACGTGTGGTTGGTTGGTTACTTTCAACACACACAACCACCCGTCTGTCTGTACCTGTGTAGGTATACACAAGTACACAGCTGCAATATCAATTACAGCATACCACAGGAGGAGCAGAAGCTGGGGAACTGGCAACAGGTTTGCCGCTGTGAAAGAAACCCTCTTTTGGGGTAAGGCCCCTAAACTGCTCTCACAGGAACAGATTTACATTGCATTCGCCTTCACTTTGAGGTTGGCTGAGGTGCGGCTTGGCTGCATCGACAACTGATAATATTATTGTGGCAGCAATTTCGAGTCTGGCTCAAAAATGACCCACAGCTATTGCCAATACACACACAGCAATGGGAATGTGGCCCGGACTATGCTTACATTTTGGTAACAAAAACTTTGCAGAAAGGGAAGTGAATATTCTGAAATAAGAGCCTTTGACTTCTCGATTTCATGGGCAAAGGGAATGCATTTCTTGGAAATACCAAGCGGTCCGTTCGTTCGTTCGTCATAAAGATGACAAGGCGGTTCGCTTTGTCACTTCTAACAGATTCCGGTAATTATTCAGGGCAAGACAGGAAACGATTGCGGCGTTAATGACCAGCACCACCGCTGGCATATTGCCTAATAGGGGAGCCCTTTTCGGCTACTGGGTATTACTATAGAGCACGCAACAAATGGCAACATTTAAAATGCCATTTGGCGGGGCGCGACTTAGGCTTGGCCTGGCAGGCACTGGCACACAGGTGCACAGCGGGCAGCAGTCAAAATATCCATATATCTTTGCTGGCCATGGACCGGAGGTGGTGAGAGGGACCGCTTGAATTGATGCTGACAGCGAATGAAAGGCTGAGGCTGAGGCTGTGACGGTGGCTTTGGCTTTGGCTCTGCCAGCTTAAATTGACTATGGGGACTTCCTCTGCAGCTTGCTAGATGGCAATATTGAAAACCAGTTTCCCATACACATATACTCACCAGCGCATGGACACGGTAAAAAAAAATCTGACGCAAGCAAGCAAAGCGCAGGCAGACTCCATGTAGGACGTCGACTTCTCAGATCAATTCTACCAGATTTCACTTTTTTCTCTCGGTGCTTCTGAGGCCGATGCTGTTTGTTGTCTTGGTCACTCCCAGGGACTGTCAGTGGTCCTTGTGCGGAGCAGAAGCATTTTATATATGCTTGTCGTCGTTTTGTTGCGGCAACTACCTCCAAGCGAGATTTAGACTCGGCAGCTGGACTCTTATCTCAATGACTCGCTGTTGCTGTTACTGTTGCGTTGCATGCCGCAGAATGTGCGATTGGCATGTCAATGAAATTATGTATTGATTTTTGATTTCGCTATGTGCACACCCGGGCAATTGCAGGTATTAATCAAGTTCCCGTCGTTCTGTACAGAAAAATGTTCTTAAATTCGGCCTGTCATCTTTTGTCTAAACTGTAGCTTGAGATTCAAATACCTTTAAAGGGAAGAAGTCCATATTAGCGGTGAAGCTTTGTTATACACAAACACTCACCTGATGATTTTATGACGCTTAGAGAAGTTGTGCTGATGTAAGCTTTGATACATTGGGGACAAATCAAAGAACTCAGGCCATCGCGCGCACAATTGTGGCTACTGTTTCGGGCGGTGCTTGAATAGTCTTTGTTTTTGTCAGCGTCTTCCACTCGAATTCTCTACACGATTTTGGTTGTTTTGTGGCAGTCACGTTTTTACATTTTGTTTACTTTGCTGACCGTACGAAATCCGCTAGCCAAGTTTCAGCCCCAACGCATCGTGAAACAAATCAAACAAACAATGAAATAAAGTCAGGTCGTCAAAAGAGCGGCGCGCTCGAAATCTCTCGATCAGATAAAAGATACGTTTGACCAAGCATTCAAATGCCATAACTATTTCGACGACTGACACACCGGTGGTCGTCAAGCGGGCCAGGCTACTGCCGTCGCGTCCCTCAGCGGAAACAATACAACGAACATTTGTCCGCGCCTTCCTGTAAATTTGTACTCGATGACGCGCTATGGTTTGGGGCTGGATAGAACTGGAATTATTACGTTACGTTGAATGGCCTCCTTGCTGCAAACTGGCACTCTGGTGTCCGGGGCTGTCATTATAATGACAGCCAAGTAGCACGAGTAACTCACTCGGGTCCTCCGGTGTGTGTGCAGATACGTGGAGAGCAGGATTTTCATATACTAAGCATCGTCTTCTTCTCTGTGTGTATAAAGAAAAGGAAGCTTGGTTGAGAATTTCGGTTGGAACAGATCACAACTATATAAAAGTCCGTGTCACAATGTTTAACTTTCATGGACTTCTGAACTAATAAACCGATTTAAAATATGATTTGCACATTGTTTGCAATTCGGCCGAACTTATCAGATAGGATAGGATGAGTATAGTGTGCTTTTGTCTTAATTGGCTCAGCGGGCTGTTATTCCTTATATGTGCAACCAGTAAAAGCCGAAACGTGGCAGGGTCAACTAGTCACCTATAAAATTTGATCAATACAAGATCGATTAAGCTTAAGCCTATTATTTATCTCGTAGTGAAAATCTGAGCTACCAGGAATGAGATAAATGTGCCTGCAAAAACGTTGACAAGCGATTAACTCAACAATTTATTGCTACCTTGCATTTTGCTCCTTTTCCTGTCTCCCTCCGCCCAAGAGGAGCGCCTGCGCGCTATTTTCAAAAGTGTGCAAGTTCAATGAAGCTTCACCGAAGCCCCACCAGCCACCACCAACAACTGCCGTAAATCTTAGCTGCAAACAATCCAGCTGGTTGCACGGCTCCTTGTCTCGTGTTGCGTCATTAATTTTACTAGTTGTACCGAACGCAGGCCGAACGCTTTCCAATGGTCTGATTAAAACATCACAAAATTGGCGCGGTCTAGTCCGTCCGTCCGTGCGGGGAACGAGTGAGTTGTCGCATTTGCCTGCGCCTGACCACGCGCGTTGGCCACTCCATTTGTCCGGTTGTCCGTTGTCCTCTGGGCCGATTTTTATTTATGCATGTTTAAACATCTTTAATGTCATTAAGGCGAGAGGATGGCAGACACCTCGCGCTAAAGAGTCGTCGGCTTATATTCAGCATGCCCGGCAACACAAATGCGTTTAATTATGCCTGGTGCATTAATTTAATCAGCACACGCGTGCACGATCCTGGGAGACGTCTTCTTTGAGAACAGTTTACTCTTGATTAAGTTTATTCGCTGGTTTAAGTTCTTGCTCAATCTGAGATCGCATTTTTGAACTTGACTGGCGTTGGCCTAACCTCTCACCCGAAATAAGAGACGGCTGGCTTTGACCTCTACAGAAATCCCTTCACTTCATTTATCACAAAGAGTCAATTGAAAAAATTTTAGTAAATTAGTCTGTGCTGCGCGCTCGAAAGTCGTTTGGTTGCCACCTCTCTAAATTTGTACTCCCTTTTACTGGGAGAGAATAGGACTCCATTCGAGGGACCTGAGATCATTCATAAAGCCTCACCATTCTCACCATTTGTGGAGAGTCCGTTGGTCTGACATAATTAATCACACAAATGAATAAAAGCCGCAAAATTGTGTGCGCAGGCCTACGCACGTTTGGGTATTTACCGACATCAAGGACGGAACGGACCCATTTTTGGCGGAGCAACGAATTGTGTGTCCGCTTTTAATTGCAGCTAACGAAATGCTAAGACAACAGTTTAACCAATCGCGGGTATTAAAATAATTTTGTTACAAAATTATATAATCAATCATTCCCCTGTCAGATGCGCACATCAAAAGCGCCAGGCCGATACCGGAATGCCTAACAAAGCAGCCCAGCAACCTCATAGAATGCCCGGGCCAACCACCATTGTGTGTGCTATATATGAATTGGAGTGGAGCTGGTCTAGAGACCGGCTTAAATTTTGTATAGCTGAGATTTTGGTAAACAAATTACACGGCCAAAGACGGGCCGCAGCTGGAAACTACTGGCTGGCTGGCGCTTTCTGCTGGCCGGTGGCATTCACTTCACTGCCACATGGAATTCTCACTAAATTCAGAATGCTAACAAGTCTACAAGCTGAAAATTACTCGTTGCGCTGAGAGCGGCTGGCCCTATCGCATGCGATTGAAATGAAATATAAAATTACATTAAATTGCCGGATGTAATTGCGGTGGTCGTGCCAGCCACACAAGCACACACAGCATCGACTTCACAGAGATCGCCACAGCCGATAGGTTGTGACTTTACGGGTCGATGAGTCAGTCAGTCAGCCGGGCTAGTTGTCATGAAATACACAGGTCACGTGGGTGGCGAATTTAAAGCCCAACGAGTCCAAGTACGATCTCTACGAAGGGCACTTTAAAAACGGAGCTGCAATAAGATATTCCCTAAAAAGAATGTAAGATTTTGAAGACATTTAATTTGACTGACCCAAATTCAGTTATTGATCTCCCTCGGATGCATATATCTGTATGTCTGATATATTGATATATAAAACGCGTTCGCACGGCCGAAGTAAGACAGTCTTAAGAAATCTTTCGGCCCGGACCGAGTCATGCACGTAACCTCAAAAGTGAGCATAACAACAATCGCCACGGCAATTGAAAAAGTTGTGTGACTTGGCAACAATCAGGCGCAGATAAATGCAATTTTCCATAAATTTCATATAGCCACGAAATGTAACGAAAGCTTAACCGAGCATTCATAAAGAAATGAATTCTTTCAAAAATACATATGTATAAATTTCAACGTAATTTCAAATTAAAAATTTCACAAAAGTGAAGGTTTCTGTAAGATTTCAGAGCAATGAACAGTTATTTGTGCTTATTTATTGCCGATCTTTGCATTGTCATGTCACAAATCCTCGGGGAGCCAAAGTATTCCATGGGGCGGCTCAAGAAACCAATCAAGCTAGCGGAACTTGGACTCGAGTTCAAGCAATCAAAGTCATTTACTTGCAATTTGCTTAAAGAGACCGACATAGGAACATAAACAGTTAAGGAGCTTCTACCAGGTACTGTTACCTTTGACCATACACAGACTTGATTCTGCACCTGGTGCTGATTTCCGCCTCTTGGCCACATAAAGAAGGTTTTTCTACAATCGTAAAGTCCGACCAGTCGGCCACGATGGAATGACAATCAACATCCACTCGGCCGGCACATACACACACACGCATTTATATATAGAAGTTTATGTACTTATTGTGTGAGTGCAAGCCAAGAAGATTCTATGTGATAATAATAGCAACGGCAGAGATTCTTTTGCTATCGTTGATGAATGAAAATATCTCGCTGCCCAAAGCCAACTGGCGCCAGACGACTCCATCCATAATGGGGCATATGAATTGCCTAGAACTATGGTGTTTTTGTCCTTGTTCTTGTGAGCATTGATGATCTAACAATTAAAACATAGAGTCTTACGGAGGGGGGAGCGGTTGTGGGGAGCTTCTTAAATTGAATAGTATAAAATTTGCATAGCTGGGCAAAGTGGAACGATTTGTTTTCTTCTGTGTGGCAATTTGTGCGCGGTGTTTATCTTCCCCATCGACTCGGACCGAATTGAAAGACTAAGGCAACAAACTGAACCCCAAACGAGCACCAATTTCCCTCTTTTATTCGTGACTAATTTTTTGTTAGGAAAATGCCCGGGCACTGCGGCTGAGAAGTAAAATGCCATGCGTTCAGAGGTCAACTGTAATTCGGCATGTCCAAAATAATTTGGCGCTTCAATTTAGAGCCGTGCGCATGCGCAGCCCAACTGGCGACAGCAACAACTCAATTTACCCCTTGGCTCCAAAGGACGGAAATGTCGGACACTTAGGCTGTCTGTCACTTGGTTTCGTTTTTTTATCTAGCTTAGGGAAATAGTTGGGGCCAGAGACTTTTTACATTGGAATCAGAGCGAAATTTGAATTCATATAATTTTTAATTACAATTATATGCATGAAAATGCAACACTCGGCTTTACCACAATATCTTATTATTCCACAGAAAATTATGCTACCGACCGCAGCGCATGCAACAGAAACCAGCTAATGACTGCGGCTATGGCGGCGGCAACAGGAAACTCAAGCGCAAAAGTTCTCAGACACAAAGAATGGGAATAAAACGACCAACTTCCTTAACCGGTGGGGCTGGGAAATTTGCGTTTCTGATTAAATCGTGGGATAGATCTAAACAAAACAAAAAAAAACTAAAAGAAGACGTCAATGACCGACTTGATGATTAACTTCATTCTTGGTAAGTAAAATGGAGAGACTAAAATGCTATTGTGCTGCTTTCCATCCCGACACAGTTAATGGCACTGGAAGAATTCACGGGGTTTTTTATCACTACCCGTGATCTCTTAGTGGCATCCATGGTGTGGGATAAGCAAATACAGCAAAATGTGAATGTGAGAAATTAGAAACTAAGAGAAAAAGAAGTACAACTCGGTGAAAAGTTATCTAAACAAAATATATAAAAAAATATCTTAGGTTAATACTTTTACAACAGCAATTAAAGCCGCTGCCGGGCCGAACTTGGTAGCCTTGAAAAATCACCTTTCACACTCAAGGCACACACTTAAAGTAGGCCCGGTAGGAACAATTAAGAGTTCAATGAACTAACCGGACGAATAAAGATGAACGGTGGCAACAAAGATGACTGAGTAGAGTGAGAGTGAGAAAAACACAAAATGAGAATACATGAGCCAGGTAAACGGCATGCCATGCCTAATAGCAGGCTCCTAGGCTTAAAAAAAGAAAA
Source organism: Lissocephala sabroskyi (assembly GCA_037075105.1). Lineage (NCBI taxonomy): Eukaryota > Metazoa > Arthropoda > Insecta > Diptera > Drosophilidae > Lissocephala > Lissocephala sabroskyi. Next base: position 18,171 of record JBAMCP010001115.1, on the reverse strand, counting down.
CAACAACTACATCAGAGGCAATAGCTTCAGGTACACAAGAAAAAAGATAATTAACTTTTTTCTGTACTAAGTATGCCCCTTTGGAACTGGCGAAGCTAAGGTAACGAAGGAGTAACAAGTTCAACTGGCCACCGAGGCAACTTTTAAAATAATTCAAGCTTGAAACCGAACCTCAATGTGCCAGTGTCGGTGCTGGCGTGGCACTTTTTGCGTCTCTCTATTTTAGGGGTCACCTTTGCTGCCGACACCATCCTGACCTGAGGTTCCGAATTTCACCTGTCAACTTAACACTTCAACGCTTTTTCCAATTGGTTTTTTTGAACATATCAGGATTCAAATAGCACAAATATCAATTGGCAAGCATTTTCTTTCAATAAGTCTCACTATTGCAATAAAAAAATATATAAAAAATACACGCACCTTTGTATTTGTTTGCGGCTTGTTCTTACCAATTTTAATTGTATTAAATCGTTTTGTTTACCATTTGCGGTTCCAAGAAGAGTGTGTTTCTCGAACTGGCAATCAAAGTGGCCACACTGTGAAGGAAGTTGTAGGTCCGATTTTAAATTATTGCACCACAAAATCTATTTAATTGTTTTAATTTTACTACGCGTCTGTTTTTACAGAAATGGCGGGATTAGTTCGTGACTCAGATCTTGATAGTTTTAAAAAGCAACCCTGTAATTCAATTTTGGCATCGAGTTTCTTTCGATAGTCAAGCATATTAATCGAGATTATCGTGAGTGGCAATTGGTGGTAAACATCGATATGCTTGCGTGGTTGCATTTATGCCGATTCTTTTGATGGAATCCATTTTGTTTCTAATCAATGTGTAATAGACAAAGGGCAGCAGTTTTTAATTTTTTTTTTATGTTTTGTTTTGTGTGTGCACTGTGAGCAATGTTTGCAATATTGGATAATAGTTCACGGGATCACTGTGAACACTGTGTGCAATGCGCACTGTGCCTAAATAAGCCTACTTACGCAAAAATAGTGGAGTCCACTTCGCGACGTGTACATACATTTATACAAACATACGTGCGCAATTGGTAAAATTTTTTCTTATTAAAAATAAGTAAAAAATTATGATTTAAATGTGCTGTAAGAATGTGAGCAATGTTTGCAATAGTAAATAATAGTTCACAGGATCACTGTGAACACTGTGTGCAATGCGCGCTGTGCCTAAATAAGTCTAATTACGCAAAATTAGTGGAGTCCACTTCGCGACGTGTACATACATTTATACAAACATACGTGCGGAATTGGTAAAATTTTTTCATATTAAAAATGAGTAAAAAATTATGATTTAAATGAGCTGTAAGAATGTGAGCAATGTTTGCAATATCAAATATCAATTACGGGATCACTGTGTACAATGCGCACTGTTCCTAAATAAGTCTAATTACGCAATAAATAGTGGAGCCCACTCCGCGATGTGTGCATATGTATGTATATACATACATACATACATATGTGCGCAATTAACAAAATTTTTGCATATGAAAAAAGAGTGAAAAATAATGATTTAAAAAAGCTGAAGGAATGTATTATGCTGGTCAGTGGCGATTCTCAACAGGTATGAGTTGCTATTTCTTTAAATTTGTATTTGCAACGGTTTGATTTGCAATTCTTTTCTCTCAAAGAAAATGGGTACATACATACACATACATACATACATACATTTATATATTTAGTAGTTTTTTTTTTATTATTTTTATGCAGTATAGAGATTTACAAACTAAAAGATGATATCAGTTTATTTTAGTAAATGAGACATGGCGTTGAGAAAGTTGGTTAAATGGTAAAGATAAAAGCTTGTCCTTTTCAGAGGTTGAAAGAAAAGCATGAAGAAGAACCCGAAATCCCACATAAGCATATAAACGTAAAAATACAAATCTTAATATACCAAATTGAAGTAATACCTAATTAAAGTCGTAATCGTATCCATTGAAGTTCCAAAGTCAATGTCCCAATCATTCGGGGTACAGGTCAATTTAAATTCAGATTAAACAACTACCAATTATTTTGATTGTCACTGTTGCTCTTGCCTCGGCGACGATTATTAATTCTTTCCATATTGCGGGAGTTGTCCTCATTATCATCTAGACGGCTATTTTCTAGTCTGGTCAATTGCCACACTTGATCGTTAATTAGTCGATGGCCGTCAGACCAGCTCAAAGCATTTTCCCTACGTCCGTTGTAACTGTTCGACCGGCTTGAAATGATGTCCTTCAGATTTGAGGCATCAAGCAAAACTGGGGCGCTTATCAAATGCGCCTGCAGAGATGCGCTTGCTGGGGCAACAATAAGTGGGGTCTGATCAGTGTGTTGTTCAATGGTTAGACGTGCACCGGCATGACTGCTATCCCTCAGTGCTTGCCAGGCGTCTAGGTTCCTGCGTGATGATAATAAGGTCGGCGGGTGCGAGACAAGTGTGGCCTGAACGCTGTGACCAAGCAGTCGATTTGGAAGGTTTTGAGTTGAAAGCAAGGATCTGCCATTAGTAATCCTGTTGAGCGACAATTGCTCTCGTTCGCCTTCCCAAAGCTGATGACGATCATTTTCTCGGTTCCTTTGTTGTTGCTGTTTCTCCTCCTGAATGCGCTGGGATTCGCGCAGCTGTACTTGCTTCCGAAATTGTTCCATGAGCTGTTGAGCTTGAATGCGCGCCTGTGCTTCGGACTCGCGGCGTGCCTTCTCCTCAGCCTGCAGTTGAGTTTGGCTCTGGGCCTCCACAGCGGCCTGTGCGTCATTAATGGCTTTCGTCGTCAGTCGCGATTGCAGCTCCTCAATGCTATTGTACCGAATAGAAGAAGCCCTTAATCGCTCGTTGCGTTCTTGTTCATTTAGGCGCTGCTTAGATACGATTGCATTGAACCCGTTGATATCATCCGCTGTGTACTCCACCACACGCCTCGTTCCATCAGGCTCAATAAGAGAATACTGACCCTGCACTACGTCTCCATCTCTCTGCTCCGCCTGCTGCTTATCATCGCCAGTAAGCGTATCGCGGACATCGTAAGCGAAACTATACTGTGGGTGGCTGTCATAATCCTCAGATGAGCTGGGCGATCCAGTGGTTGTTTCTCCTTCGATATAATCGTCCCTGTTGTTGCTTATGGTAGCATCGCTAAGCTGCTCTGCAGTTCCTGATTTCTCGATGTGGCTTAGACTAATGGGTCTTACGTAGGATGCGCTACTTAAGTTGTATGTTAACAGGCAGAGGCAAATAAATAAATAAATCTGCAAGATAAATGGAAATGCAAAACACATTTTAAATAATTTTTTAAAACAAGTTTTGTATAATTTATTCTTGCTCACCCGTTTCATTTTTTTAAATTCCTTGTCTTGCACTTGTGCTTTAAAATTCAAACCTCAGTTCGGTTGCAGTAGGGCTTGGGTACTATAATTAAAGCCCTGCCCTCTGATGTTTTTATACTCTTACGCTACGACCAGAACATCTTTAAGATCTAAACAAGAATCAAGGAACACACGATATGTGCACAACTTTCAAATAAAGTTTGTATTACACGTGACCTTCCACAACGGATGCACCAAGTATATTTTGTTCGGCCACATTCACAATGGTTTAAACTGTAACGGAAAAGAACCCATTAGTAGCTTTGAAACTTAAAACTTCTTATTCACGGCAGTGGACCTCAGATATACTTGATTGATTAGTTGGAGCCACCGTTCTCTGTATTCAGTTACATATGCCAAAAGTATATGCAAGAATAGTAGAATAAACAGCAATATAATCTGTATTAAGATTTTCAATAATATCATTCAATCCCGAAAATTTAATAATCTAAAAGCTAAGGCGACGTCAGATCAGATCGTAAGATCAAGGCCAATTTCTTTTTTAACTTTTCCTAAAGACAAAAATAGAACTTTGATCTTAAAAACTCCAAAGCTAGAGCGCCCAAATCAGGTTTCTTTTTTATTGTTTTCTTTATTTTCCTTCCTTCAAAAGGACATGAAAGTCGTTTTGCAAGTGCTCAATGGGCTTTTTATTACTTCTTCGTGTCTCATTCTTTTTTCTCAAGTATTAGAAAAGCCTTCGTTAAGCTGCATGAAAACTTGAATAGCATATCTTCAGGCTCTTCTCTTAAAGTACAATTCAGAACATATAAGCTTTAATTTAAAGAATTCTGTTAGTTCACATTTAGTTAACATAAATTGTTAACTGACAAACACTGAAATTGGCGGGGTGAAGCGAAGTATAAGTGAAGTTTTTTTGCGCTTTATTTCCATCAAATGGCAATGCACTCTCCTAGATTTTTGAAAGGATTTGTAGACTACGCGAACAAGTATGGTGTAGTTTGGGAGAGTTACTTAAAATGATCCCAACATTTATTTTGTATGGTGATCTCGAAAACCTAAACAGATCTACCAGTTATAAAAACCTAAAAATACCTGCCCAACAATTATTTTTAATTAAGTGCTAGGTGTCAAGTACATATTGAAAGGCATTATTTTAATTATATCTTGCTTTTCACTTAATTTCAAACGCTTTTTCAAGCGAATATCTTGTAAACTTTTGTATTGCGTTTTGCATTGCCTTATTTCCCTTTTCAAATAGCTTTGTAATTTCAAGAGTCCTTTGGGTAATTTATTTGATTAAGTGATAATATAAATACCGATAGTTTTAATATATTGTTTTCGTAGTTTATGTTGATACTGATACTTTTAAATTTTGAGGAAAAGTGAGGTTTTCCAAATTGAGGTTCTACTCGTACTATTATTCTGGTATGTAATTCTGTACCGATCATTCCTATTACTTTAATTTATCTAGATGGCGAAGCAATAGAACTGTATTCAACACCTTTTTGTTGTTGCTGAACACAAAGTTCCTAATTTAGACGTTTGTTAATACTTCCAAGAAACGTTCTTATACGAAATTAGAAAGATTTAATATATGGGAATTGAAAAGAGTATAAACGAATCGCCGCATTTATCAACACAACCGAATGAAAAACGTGTTTGTTTGTTTGAAAATTCGTTTGTTTAACTGTAATGGTATAATCGCTAATCGCCTATTTTACCATGCGGCTTTAGTTGCCCTAAGTATTTGTATGTGAAAAAAGATTTGTGAGATCAACAACACTCGGCGATACTTTCTGATATCACCAGTTTTGTTGTGGGAACTTAGGCACAGTGTACGCAAAATATCTTGCGGTTTTTTAGTCTTTGCAGTACAACAAAAGGGCAAAACCTTGAACATCCATGCATAAAAATGCGCTTACCCCAAAGACACAATGACGCCGGACCTCATTAGAGGCGCAAACATATATACGCGTACAACATTCAGACAAAGTACTTGCCAAGCGCACAAAAATGTAAAAGTTGGACAAAAATAAAAAACCCCGTGTAAATGAAAGTGCCGGTTTGAAGACGAAAACAAAACGGAATAAGTGGCACTTGAGAATGGCAAGGGCGCATGAGCAAATAAAAACGCGACCAGCTTGAATAGAGGAACAATACAGCGTAGGGACGCAAAGTTAAAGATTAAAAATTAATTGCTCTAGGCAGTTGTGCGCCTCTATAGCCTGGGAGTAGTACTGTAGGGAAGTTTACTTATGTTTGTTTTTTTTTTTCCCCACCAAATTCGTAATCGTGGCCAAAAACAAAAGAGTAATGTAAACATTAAAGGAGAACAAAAAGAAAATAAGTTTCTTGATTTAGATTTTCTTTTTCAAAAGTTGTGTTTATAAACACTATATTCCAGATACTGTGTGGTATTGGTGCGAGTATGAACACTTTGTGCACTTTAAAAACATTCAACGTACAACATGTTCGAGCACATGGCTCGAACACGCAACCGAAATGGTCTGGTCTTGCCACATAATTTGAGTTTACAACCACCAGTTTCAGTTGTGTGAAAGCAATCGAAGGTATCGTTTCTTGTATAATGGCGTAAAGTACAAAAGCTAAAGGACAATCAATCACAGTGTCTGTGCTTTTACTTTTACCAAAAATGTCGTCATCCTCTTCAGTTTTTATATACCCGACACCTAAAATCGGGCCAATTTAATATCCCATAAATAACTGAAAAAAACTTCAATACTACGTCTTTTAAATTCTAAAGCAAAAACCGTATTCGTAGCACTTGAAATATCCGTGTTAGTAGGGCTGTCTGTAATGGAATGCCGTGGTGTGTATGTGCGAGACTAGAATATTCATCCACTCGTATTGTCCTTGACTATGCCAGCTATTTTTGTACTCAAAAAATGTCCTATAGCTTTGCACAGTCCACTAATTTAATGCCGCCGAAAACCAGCAGATTTATAAAAACATTTCGTTCCTCTTTTTTGTTGGTAAAACATCATGAATTACGTATTACCATGTGCACTGTGTATGGTGAATCCTTTTCGTTTTTAATATTAATAGAATAACGTTATTATTGATCCTAGGGAACATTTGTAGAGGGAACACAGCCCTTTGGGAATGACCCCTACCATTACTTGGGGCATATAAAATTCATTTAGGTAAGCCCATAAAACTGCGCTCTATTTCCATTTGTTTTTATCTAAACGGAAACGGAAGGAGCCATCTCCTTCAAAGGCTCTGTCACCGTAGTTGAATAAATTTACAAAAGGCAAACGTTGACATTTAAGGTCCTAAAGTTAATTTCCATTCAGGATTATCTTAAGGTCCCACAGTCATTTAACACCAGTGTGTTGAACGTAGAAAATAATCTACTATTGCCTTGTGGCCACCGAATTTATCTTTTAGTCAATTTTGCACGCATTTTGTACAACACTTGACGAGAAAACGAAAATGTCATTTTCTCACGCAAAGGTTATGTTTAGTACTGCCATAAACTTGATCATCCCTATGAAACCTATTTACTTATAAATACAAATTAAATAAATTTTAATGTTTCGAAAGACCCTAAAAATGTTTCCCTAATAGAACATATAAAAGTGAATAATTGGAACGAAACAAAGTGACGCATTAATAAGCTGAGCTGTGAAAAATGAACTATTCATCTTATAAAGAAATGTGAATGAATAATTTGGTTGTCCTGTGCACAACTTTATGACAACCTCTAATTTTTTATGAAGGGACATTTTTTTTCTGTTCTATGGCATTTTTATTATAGTTTAAACAACTAAATTGGTGAGTAATACTTATATTATGTGTGCACTCACTGGATTTTACGCCTAACTAGAGCAAGTCATAAAGTTGTAAATTTATAGAATCATGAATAATTAACGAATTGCTCTTTAAGTTCCTCTTACGGTTTCTAAAGTATTTTTCGCTTAGACTGCCTCTAGTTAGTGTAACAAAAAGGACACGGGATATGGCTACTAAAAAGAGGTTAACAAGTTCCACGTAAGCATACGATGTAAATATTGTTGACCTTCATTATTCATGTTATTTTCGCACTTGGTGGTGTTGGCATCTGAATGTTCACTTCAACCCTAACCGTGTCAGTGTTAAACCTGAAAAAATACGCATTTATTAGAGCATTTTGTAGTGAACAATTTTGTCTGTATTATTACAAAGCAGATTTTTTGAAGCTGTAATAAAATAAAGTAAATTGTTCCGCTCGCTGGCATACTTAGGTTAATTTGTATGTCTGTGGGTAAAAGCCCTATATTTTTTTGCCATATCGTTCGTCATTAATTTATTGACTTCTTTTGTTTTACAGATTGAATGAGACGTCAAATAAAGGTGAGCTTGTTTATACTGTTTGTCACACTTAATTGAATGAAACTGTTACAATTCTGATTTGCATACAGTTTGCAAACTGTTAGCTAGTTATTGTTGATTGTAAGCGTGTCGTACGGGTAGGCATTAATTTTAAAAACATTATTTCAAATCAATATTGGGCTTTTTCGCCACAATATTTAAACCTTAACTGAAAAGGTTACCTGCGAGACAGCAGCCGGTTTAGTGACAACCTCGAGCTTTTTACATTAGTCTGCGGCGCTTGCTTTATTTTTATTGATTATTCCTAAAGTGACAACGCTGCCGCAACTCTAAATATATTCGGGTTATCCGACGCACATCAAGTTTATTTTTATTGGGCTAATATTTACAGCAAAATTTTATTATTTTTTTCCTTATTTGCATTAGACATTCGGTCTTTTCTGCAATATACAATTCCGGCAATTGTGTGTCGTCCTTAACTGACCTTGACAAGTACCAAGTTGTACTCGTTATAAATTCTTTTCATACGAAATAAGAGTCCTTATTCAAATTGGGCAAATTAGAGTAGTGACAGGCAACAATAAATTATTCAGAATAAAAACGCACTGAAAATAGCAAGGTCACTACTGCATTGTGCATTTACCGATTGTTCAGTTTTTAAATATATAGGTGTTGGGTTCTTGAAATATTTAAAAGTTTTTTGAGTTTTTTGCTTAGCTGGTTCAGTCATTGCATCAGGGAATTATGCTATTAAGATAATAACAACTTAATCATTAAATGACGCCATCTAGGGTTTTATTCCAAAGATAGTAAGGCCGGGTGTGGTGAAAAGCTCAAACTACTTAGGTTTTGGATCAGCTGTATTACTTATATCTCGAAGGCCCATTTATCAATGTTAAACAAACAAAAATTGATTTTTTTTGTTGGTTTGTTTTGGTTGGATTACCCATGAAACTTTCTTACCCATAAATCTTTGTTGTTTCAAAATAGATAATTTTTTCGCGCTTTGGGCTGCACTCTCTTTTCATTGTTATGAAAAGCTTGCATAGCTTTGATTGATGCAGCAATGGCGTAAAGGAGCTTCCGCTCTTAAAAGTAAATATGTATGGTTTTATCAACTGTGTTTGGCACCATCGCCCAAGCAAGGAATCGTTGTTATTTTACGTTCAGTATATTGGCAACTCGGATGCCCGCAGGTACATTAGACAGGATAGTCAGAAAGACAGTGTTTCGCGCCATGCTCGCAAAATAAGCAAAATAGCCTTGACGGCACATACATACATTCGCATATATGAACATTATGTTGTGTTTATGAAAAACTTCGTTATTCGGATTCGTGATTGTTTAGTGAAGTTTAAATTTACTTGTTGCTCATAGCCCGTTCCAATGTTTTGAATTACCTCTTTGTTTTTAGAATAATCCCACAAACTTCTTCTGAATGCTACATTATTTTTGCTTTGCCATTTTGATCCAAATTAAGAGTTAATTGAAGTTGCAAAATAATCAATTGCATTTGCTTTATTCTTCTTTATTAAGAACATTTTAAAATTGTATTTTATATCAAACTGCGCTTGTGAATGCACTTAAATATTAAATTCATTCTTCCCAAAGAAAAGTTTCTCATAAATTCCATGCCGCTGTAGCAGTTCCAAAAACCTTGCTGTAGAAAGTGTTAATAATATTCGATTAGTTTGGGCTGCGAGTAGCAAAGCTTTTTAATTAAAATCAAGGCAAAAATTATGTTTCCCTCATTCAGAGCCAATGCCAATTAAGTACTATGGTACACTGAAAACACTCTTCCTTTTAAAGCCCAAATTTAAAAAAAAAGCATCTGAGTACCTAATATGTCTAATGCACATAATATAACAAGCCAGGCCGAACGAATTACCAGTACGACCTCCACGCATGTGAACAGGTCGGCCCCAAATTTGCCTGTGCCACACATAGCTTTAACACAGAGTACACATCAAGAGCCAACGGCAACAGTTATTACATCCCGACATTGTACAGATACCAAGAGTGCTCCGTCAGGGGTGCAACATCCGATAACAAGTGCCGCGTCATGTCCAGACTCGCCAATTCGCCGTGTTTCCTCGAACCTGAGGAGTTCGGCTTTGGATTTTGCTTCACGATTTTTTAATAAATGCAAAACCGCAACATTTACTGTTGACGGCGCTACCTACACGATTGGTAAGTTTCCGTCCGGCAGCTCTTAGCCTTCCATAAAATTAGGTTATCTAAGATCTGGTAATTTTTTGTGCACAAGTTGATAACGGGAGAAGAAACCCATAGGAAGTCCCTAAACAGTTTTTATGAACACATGCCGGCAGAATTCAACCCCACTTGTCGGTCGGGGTTGTCTGTCGGCTGCTCAGATGGGCAAATAGCCGGATGGTGAATGACAGCAATAAATAAATTGCGTTTACGGTTCTATTCAATTCTATATACATTGTGTATATTTACAATGCGCGTATGTGCGTACAGCAATCAGTTATAAATCAAATAACGTTTTTCTTTCGTACATACATATATTCTTATGTATTTTTGTGAAAAACAAGTTTACTAAAGTAATTCCTGTCCTTGGAGAGTGACAAGTAAAGCTTACTATCATAAATAGATATGTAGGGTTGGGAAGAGTTTTGTTGTTATCTCCAAATTTAGAAACTCCTTAAGGGCAATCAAATTGTCCTAACGGTTAAATGAATTTCTGGTTAAGCTTGACAGCTATTTTAATTCCCTTCATAAGCATTTATTCAGACGTAGCGTTTTATGCTTAAAAATTAGCTTAAGTGTATAAGTAGCTTACTTGAGGTGAACAAGACAATATGTGAAAGAGGACTTAAATATTATGCTAATGTGCTGCCTTATCTTTTATATCTGTTTACCATGAGTGATGATCCAAGTCCATGCTTTATTTTATGTTTTTATAAATTTTTACTTTAATAAAGCAGTCCAAAAGTGACTCTCTTTTGGCTCGTATTGAGCTTTTCCCCTCTACGAAGAAACTAAAAGCTTTACAACACCAAATGCGACCACACACCTCTTGGAGTTACTTCAACTAAAATTCTTGCGAGAGTTCAATTTAAAACTTAATCAGTTGACAACACTCGGTCAACTAACTACAGGTTGTTAAAACAGATGTTTTTATAAATATTTTTTTTTTAAGTTTATTAACCAGCTTCAAAAAGTGGCATTTGTTGGTTTTTCTGTTTTATTTAAATATTATTATTAAACAAATTTTTTGAACTCGAGAATATTGTAGTGGCGCATCTGAAATAGTCTCGTGAATAATTTCATACAATTTTTGGGAGTTTTATTCAAATGCTCATCAGAAATGCAAACATAATTTAATTCTATATTAGACTATAATCCCATTATAATATTCAATATCAATAATAACTTAATTCGTGTTTTTTGTACCTAGTTTAATTTAAAAACCCGACGGAGGTGAAGTTGTTAAATTGTGTTCGCCTTAAAAAAAATGGCGCAACGCACATTCACAAATTGGAATTGCTTAAAATTCAGAGTTTATGCTCGTCACTAGAAGTTCGCATGCAGCTTATTGATTTATGAATCTAGGTCCGCTTTGGCATGACACGACGAATTTGTGCAGCATTCATTTGACGTTTAACATTGATTTGTGTTCAGTTACAATATCGCTAGCTGGCAAGCATGGGCAAGAGACCGCGAATAGCGCTAATTATTTCGTCTTGATTTTTGATTTATTAGCCGTCTTGCCGGGACCGGTTTAAGTCAATTGGAGGTTAAGCAAAGCAGTGGTCGATTTTGCCCAAAACAAAATATAACCAAATTAAACGAACGTATAATCAAAGTTGCAGATCTTACTAAACCAAGTAAACTTATCGTAAATGATCTCTAGTCGATAAAAATTTGAAGTAAATTCTTTGCTATTTTGAAACTATTGAATCGCGAGTCCAATAAACTTACCAATTCCAAGTCGACCTGTTGACCCTTCTCTACCATTAGAACTAAACTGCATACAATTTGCTAAAAACTATATCTTATTATAGGTAAGTCAGATATGGCTGGGCTGTCAAATAATATTTAGAACTGAATGACCAAGAATTATTTGAAACCAATGCAAGCCACATATTCCAATCGTCCTTTTTATAAATTCTATAAATCCTGCAATAACAAATAATATGGATTCATTTGAACATTTTGAATGTTTACTTAGAAGCGTACATACCCAACCTGTTGAGTACAAAATAAATTTGCTTCTGCGCCAATAAGTAACCTAAAAAATGAGAGCCTAGAATTTTTGGTTGTTCATTTTCGAGAGCTTAAAGCAGTGTGGTCAGCTTTGCAAGCTTTCCGTATAATAATAGTGGGAACTTATTGAAAACCCCACAAAAAGAGCTGCATACCCCTTATTGTTCTCCAAGTGTTGTATTATATTTCTCTCTTTATTGAATTTCCATGAGATTTTACGTCGCATTTCATAAGCTTCTCTGCCTTAGTGGAAGTGAGAATTATTTATACATCAACATAAAGTACACATATGTATATGAATATTGCCAATGGTTAGTATCTCTGAGATTCTTTTACCCTCAGTTTCGGTGTTTTCACGATTTTCGCGGCTTTGTCATTGGAACTGGCCCCGATTTTGCGCGAACAACTCCAAAAATCCAGTTTATCCCCAGCAGGCAACATGCTCAGACGTTTCGGTCACAATATACGATTTTTTTTCATTGCCATCACTGTCATCATTGCAATGGAATTATCTTAATGAAATAATCAATTCGCGACAGTGCCTATATAAATTCGATTCGTCCTGTGTAGTACAAAAATAAATCGAAAGATTAATTTTTTTTTAAGTACCCTCATCTGTGACAAAGCGTATGCTCTCATCCATTTATAATGTCTTCAAACAGTAAAGAAAATCGAAATTTTTTGTTCTACGTGTGCGCGACAATTGTTGTCGGAATCTGTGAATAAATCAAAACAGTGTGCTTTATCATATAGTTCTTGTGTTTGTCGCCCAATTACCAACTGCTGTCCACACCTCAGTACTTGATTTGTATTTTGCCGTTGGTTCAACACGTTTATCTATGAAGGCGCATTTATTGCCGGCACGGTCGCTCCCACGCACAGTCACATTTACAATGCCACATATTTTCTTTTCCAACGTGCATGACAATCACCGCATCAAAAGGCAATCAAAGTTACTGCAATCCATTATAAGCAGTCAAATAGTTAACCGGTTTAATCTTAATCAAAGTGATTTTCTACTCAGATATCTCGGGCCGATAAAAAATAAATTTTAATAATTTCCAAAGTTTGTTTGGGGCATGAAATGTCTCATCTACCGGGCAAATAATGTAATACTCACAACAACAATACGTTGAAGAAAACTCGTCTGATTCTCTTTCTCTTTACTCTTTATCAGCCGGATATAGACAATTTGACGTCACCGTATTCACAAATGCGTATCAATTTGGCGGCTGCGCTAGTTATTATTTGCAAATTATTAATATACACAACGCGTTTGTTGCGTTTTTGGATTTATAAATTTGTGATACTCTGTACCCCCTGCCGAGAATAAACGGGGTATACGTTAGATTTGGTTAACAACCATATGTGTCACAAAAACCATATCAGAGCATCTGTTGTCAGCTGGTCGTATCGAAAAATAGATTACAATCAATACTTGAATTCCTTATTTTCAAAATTAATGCTAATTTCTTTTTCTTTTATCGAAGAAGTAAAATACTTTCAACTTACAAGAATATTAAAGCTGCGTTTTACATGTACTTAAAATATCTTCATTGTTTAAGTACCTCGTCAAAATTAATTGCAAATTGCATTTATTACTTATCCAAAATCATCACACGAGCAATATCAATTCTTTTGGTAAAAGTGCGTTGTCGCCGTGAATTGATTAATTTTTATCGTTAGCATTCAATTGGTATAGCTTGGAGATGCAATTAAAATTATAGGAATTGACGTCGAGCCGTTTTTATGCATGACTCAAAAAATCTTTTTCGCTTTATAGCTTTAGGGAAAAACTTGTGATCATATTACAAACATACACAATTTGCCGAGATCCTTCCGGCTTTCTTTTTTTTATATTCCTTTGGCTGTAATTCTGCAGCTTGCTATAAAAATATTTGAGCTTGTACAAAGAATACAAGTAGTTGAATGACTAGATGCTCTTTAATAGACTTAATCAAAGTTTTTTTTAAGAAATCAGTACAAAGTCTTTCTTAACGTTTTCTTCTAACGTTTGAATAGAGAATATGTATTGTTAAAATGGGTGACACTTTTAAAAATCCGCAAAATCTCGAGCGAGACAATACGATAGTAAATTCTACAAAGTATTGTTCGGAAAATTCGAGGGCGCAAAAATCAGTTGAGGAAAGTTGTCAAAAAGAACAACACGTGCCAGATAACATTACGGACAGTGTAACAGATCCTCTCCGAAACGAGAAGTTTTCCGACATAACTAGTGAAAGTCTTGAGTGCGAATCGAGATATAATGATAACACCGCCTTATTATTGAATAAATCGCTTTTGAAAAGCACAACTCAGTGCTCATCTGGCAGTATGGGTCTTATTCAAGGCACCACGACTCGAAAATGTATACTTACTTTGGATGGGTACTCTTACGTTATAGGTGAGTGCTCTATAATTTTATCCTTCGATTTCGTTTGCTGAGTTATTCAAAACATTAAGATATTGGTGTCCTTTATTAGCTGTGGTACCAAAAAAAAGTGCTAAGAGCAAAATAAGATTATACCAAACTTTTTTGTAGGGGTAAACTATTGAATGCTTTTAAGCGCCTTAAAATCGCCTTAAGGTTATCGGCGGTTTTTTTGTTTGAGAACCAAAATAAAAAAAAAAAACTTAGATTGATCCTTGTGGGTTATTTTTCCTGGGGCCTTTTCTTCAAAGGAAAGCCCCTGTCAACTGAAAAATAGCTATAGCGGACCCAACAAGGTCAGAAGTGTTCAGGACAGAATTTGCATAAATTCTTGCGACACATTTACAAACCGTGAAAGCATTTGAATTTATTAGTGTTAGGGCGATGGCCATGTTTAAAATGTCAACAAGGGGCCTATTCATGGTGGCGTCACGTTTGCGGTTTCTCTGTAAAATGCCTAAAGCTAGGATAGACTTAATCACTTTAAAAGAATGAAATGCTTTTTGTAATTTGAAAAACCTTAAGTTGATCCTGCATAATACTTTCGTTTATTGCTTGTAACAATAGCACATTAAAAACTTTTTATCAACAACTGTTGAGAGCAACTAAAAAGGGTAAATGGTTTTGTTCCATTTGTGCTTCCAGAGTTTGAATGAAATTATTCCCACCAGCACAATATTTGTTGATTTCACAAGCACTTTGAGCAATGCCCGTTGGTCTTTTCTATAAAACAAAAAAGATATGAATAATAATTTAACCTCCACTAAAGCTTACCGTCTAGATTTCCCAATTAAAGTCAATACAACGCCTTCTTTGGGACCCATTACAACACTAGTAAGGTTGCTAAAATTTATTAGAATATAAAATCTAAAATTAAATCTTAACATATTAGAATGCCACTTAAAGCAATTGTGATTTTATCAGTAAAAGTATTTGGAAAATTCGAATTCAGCTTCGACAAACTCAATCATTGGCACGAATAAGAAATATGATGATGAAGACAAAAAGTTGTAAATCTTTTTTTCCTATTCTTTTCTGTTTTTAAAACAAACAACTTCCTTTTTAATTAAATTTTGCCATCAAATTAAGTTGGCACATGCATCTTTCGTCTTTTAAGCTTGACTTGAGACTCGGCTTTGTCTATGTGGCAAGGGACTATCCTGCAAACAATACCCTCATGCGGTTCAAGGGAAATAGCCGATATGGAAAGCTTCTTGCTAAAATGTTTTTAATTTAATAACGAAAGGGCATTATATTTCGTCCTTACCCAATCGAGTGATTTGACTGCGCACTAACCACTTCCAAAATTATTGCATTCTTGGGACTAATAGCTTTACTCAAATCGATTGTTTGTTGCTCCGAGCTTATGTTGATGATTGTAATAATCGCATCAGAGTCAGCATCCAATAACTCTCTGTTAAAAATATAAGCTTAATTTAATATATACAAAGAATATATGTATTTATATTTACCGCTTGAATGCAAATACGTTTCTGGAAACAAATTCAAAACTCATACTGCCGCGTTGAAGTACCGGAGTCTTCCGCAGTTTGAGTAACTTCTTATACGTCATATAGTGGCTATTGATTGTTTCCATTTGATTCTCAAGATTTAACTCGGCGAAGTTCGTATGAACAGGCAGCCAGGTCTTGCTGGCAGTTGAAAACCCTTTTTTTGGAGTAGCGTAAAGTTGCAGTGCATAGACAAAGTTTATTTTATTTTTTTAATATTTCTTACCTGCATTTTGAGTCTTATTCCATTGGAATGGTGTGCGTGCGGGATCCCTGGAAACTTCTTGGTAACGGGTGGGACCAATATTTCGCCCAAATGGGTCGACTGTATCTTCCCAAGTGATTTCTCGAAAATCATGCATTCCAATTTCTTCGCCCTTCAAAATTTTAAAATATTAATTAAATAATCCAAGCAATTTAAGAACGACTTTTTACTTACATTGTAAGTCACTGCCGCTCCCGGGAGAGTTAGCAAAAGCATATTCAAAGCATCTACGCTGGCTTCACCGAAACGAGAGGCCACTCTTGGATTGTCGTGGTTGCCCAAAACCCAATTTGCAACATGCCCCTGCGGCATATAAATTAACCATTTTTCAATGCTGTAGACAAAATCACGCGCATCGGATTTCGAACCAATATCGGTAATGAAATTAAAATTTAATGGCAAGTGCGACCCAAGAACTCCTTGCTTGTCTTCATAATAATCCGCTAGGACTTTTACATCTGCATACGCTTCAGTCATCATGATGCGTGTGGGGCCGCTTTGGGTTGCACTGTATTCATCCAAAATACGGCGCCAGTGTTGCAACATTTTGACCACTTCGGGTAAATTTTTCGTGTAAATATGATCTGTATAGTCGTACGACAGCGGATCTTGCGTTTTGCCACTAAGCGGTTCATCGCTTAAATTCGAGTCCTCGAACAAGTGGTTGACAGCATCTATTCGAAATCCGGCTACTCCTTTGTCAAGCCAGAAGCGCAACACTTCGTCCATAGACTTAACGACAGCTGGGTTCCGAAAGTTAAGGTCTGGTTGTTCTTTTGTGAACTGGTGTAGGTAGAATTGCTGTCTTTTGGGATGCCACTGCCAAGCCGATCCATAAAACACAGATGACCAGTTGTTAGGGGGTTGGCGCTCGCCTTTCTCATTTAATTCGCCATCGGCCCATACGTAAAAATCCTCATAACCTTTTTCCCGGTTCACCGACTTTTTAAACCAAGTATGTTGATCAGAAGTGTGATTGGGAACGAAATCGAGTAATATTTTGATATTCAGACTATTAGCTTTCGTCATTAAGTCTTCAAAATCAGTCATTGTGCCGTAGTCGGAGTGTATAGCTTGGAAATTGGATATATCATATCCAAAATCAATCATAGGCGACTCGAAAATGGGACTTAGCCATAATGCATCAATGCCCGTGTTAGCCAAATACGATAGCTTCGAAATTATTCCACGTAAATCACCTATTCCGTCCCCGTTACTATCGAAAAACGATCGCGGATAGATTTGATAAAAAACTGCATGCTTCCACCAATCCATATCAGTGCTTGTGTTAGCCGCTATTTTGAGCATCGTCTGGTGAGGAAAAAATAGTACTATTACGAGACAAATAAAAGAGAAGCGGCAACTTATATTGGGAAGCACTTTTTTCATTTTGATAAAGTTTCCCAAACTGCTTGATGACATTTACGAGAAGACATAACAGAATTTCTATTCCCTATTAAAAAACATATAAAAATTAATTATTAGCTAAATCTAAAGGAATAAATTAACATTCGATTTGATTGCAATTAGCAATCATGCAAAAATTAATAAGTTTTGTTGATTTTTAATTGGTGATTGTCATCAGCTGTTTGGGTTTTAATTTTATTAGAATGTTTTTAGTTGCGTTATCAGCTTGTGCTGATTTATTAACAAATTAATTATTTCTAAGGTGTTTAGACACTTTATATTTAAAAAGCTTTTCTCACTCTCTTTGATATTGTGAGACAAATCTTTATTGCACATATATAAACATTTTCAGTCGCGTAAAACAAAAGAATCTTTATAGAATGCTTCCAAACATCGTTGAAGTCTTTTGATATTAATTATTGGTTATGAGTATATATTTTTAAGTTATTGATGATAAACATTACAACAGGAAGATTTAAAATTTTTATAAATATTAAGAATTTTACCAGTACCGTCTGTTTCACTTGAGCACAGCTGGGTTTGATAGCAGCTGCAATGAACTAAAACCTTCGAGCTTTAGTGCGTCTAAATATATTAAGCTTTTTGCCATGCGAAGCACCGAAAGCTTTTTCCCCTAAAAAATCCCTACCGGATAGGCTTTAGAC
>JBAMCP010001114.1:0-27728 GCA_037075105.1 Lissocephala sabroskyi | reverse complement strand
TCCTCCACGAACCTGGGACTCCGGCCGGAGTTGGTCTACGTCATTAAAATTACTTAAATATCATACATCCGTACTTAGTTCCCGAGGGTCCTGGTTCCTTTTTCCAATCTTACTGGCTCTACACTGATCGGCCAAATTATCCTTAATCGTTTTGTGATCTTTCTTTGTTCGAGTCTGGATCAAATAAAAATATCCTTTTAAGAACCCGCGACGTTTCTTTGTGATCTGGGATGGATTTCCTTTGGATTTCCTTGAACTTCCGAGTTAAGATTAAAGATTCGTTTAATGAAAACTATGCAAATTTTATTTTTAAATACAATGCGATAAGGTTTGAATGGATTTTCATATTTTACACAATATTATTTTGCTGCTGTCCTCCACGAACCTGGGACTCCGGCCGGAGTTGGTCTACGTCATTAAAATTACTTAAATATCATACATCCGTACTTAAGTCGATAAGTAAACGAGAGAATAGTAGGTTATCCGCGATTATCCTTGGGCCGCGGCGGTTCCCTAAGAAGCTGTCTAATTTATTATGTGCTCTTTATATATTTCTTGTCAAACTAAATTAAGTGCATTAATTCTTAACTACCCAAAGGCCGCTGCTGGGCCCGCTGGTTCTCAGGACGCGATGCGAGGCTTCCCCAAAGGTATGTACAAAAAAGGACGACAACTGGATCCGATTTGCGGGCGAACGAGATATTCAAACAAATGCGCTCGTTGTATGCGGATGGAGAATTTAATTTAAGACAAAATGAAGCTGAATAAATTTAAGCTGGGCTCGCGGACGCCTCTCAACAACGGCCTGGGCAAATGCTTAGATCCTAGCTGGGTGGCTCTAGTCTACAGATTAATTTACGTCGGGATGTTTAGCGTCTTGAACTGGTCCTCATGCATTTCAGTCATCATAAAAGTGCCATCCTGTAGCAGCAAGACAACTCGACGGGTGCCACCTGCGAAACGAAACACCCAAGGATTCCATTACCATTTCCAAATGCTACCAAACTCGAGGCTACTCACCCGGTGAGGGCAGATCAGCCTGGACCACCTCGGCGGGTATGTTGGCCTCGGTGCCATCGCTGTCCGATGTGGTGATGTGGATCTGGGCCGTGGCTGGGGTGGACGTCTCCTCCGCGTTTGCCGACTGCTGCAGCAGGGCCGCCTGGTGCTGGGTCAGCTCCTCCTCGGTCATGCGGACCATGATCTGCTCGCCGTCTGCTGAGCTGGCGGCGGCAGCGCCTTCGGCCGCCTGGTCGGCCGGCATTTGGGCAACCGCCTCGGCCACGGCATTGTCAAGCGTGAGCAGCTCCTGATCCTCGCCCTCGGCCGAGGCCACATAGGCATACTGCTGTTCTCCGTCCGGCCCCTGGGTGACCAGGATGGTCTGGCCCTCGGCATTCTTGCCGGCCACCTGGTAGACGGTGCCATCCTCGCCGCGCACCAGCAAAGGAGTCTCCTCCTCCGCGCTGGTGAGGGCCTGCTGGTCCAGCAGGGCCTGGGCGGCGGCCTCCATCTGTTCGCGCTGCTGTTCCTGCTGCTGCTCCTGTTCGATCTTCAGCTGGGTTTCCTCCTGGCCAATCAGCTTGCCGGTGATGGGGCACAGCTGGGCATGATGGGGCTCGTCCTCGGTCTCCATCTGGACCTGGATCTGATTGCTGGACGCGAGGGCCGCTACCGTGGCGGCCTTCTGTGAGCGCAAACGCGGCGGGGTCAGCTGCTGGACCTTTTGGATCTGCACGGGATTCGCTTCCTGGGCCCGCTCCTTGGCCTGGGCAGCCTGCCGCTGCTGCTGCTGGCGCTGACCTGCGCTCCGCTGGGCCAGGAGCTCCTCGCGGGTCATCACCTTGCGGGTGACCTTGAGGTCCCCGGACTTGGACAGCTGCAGGATCTTCTGCTCGGGCGTCACTGCCTTGCCGCCCAAGGTCACGCTCTGCTGGGAACGCGCCAGCGGCGTGCTGGTCTTCTGGACCAGCGTGCGGTTGGGTCTGTTGGCAGTCTGGTTGCGCAGCGGCAGGGCCGCTCGCCGGGCCAGGTGCGGCTGGGTGGTGGTGCGCAGGGTGTTGGCGCCGGGCTGGCGCACAGTCACCGGCGAGTTGACGCTGCCGCGGTTGAGGGTCACGCCGCTGCGGACAATCGGCTTGCCCGGCGCTGGCGTCGACTTGAGGGGTGCGGGCGTCGAGGCAGACGCGTCCAAGCGCACGATGCCCGTGTTGGAGACCTTCATCTCCGCCTGGGAAAGATGACGCACGAGGCCCTCCTGCTTGTCCTTTTTCTGCGGGGAAGAGAAACAAGTTTTAGCGGGGGTTCGGTTCTGGGAAGGCGCTGCACCGCCGCCTGTACTGACCGCGAGAAGAAGGTTGGGCCCATCGGTCTTGCGCAGCATTCCGGTCTGCGTGCCGTCCTCGGTGTAGATGAGCTCGGCCATTTTGATATTGAGCGGCTTGGTGGCGGCCACCGTGGCCGTTGCCGTTGCCGTTGCATTGCCGTTGACTTTGGCGCTGGCGTTTGGATTTGACTTGACGTATTCGGTGGTGACGACCCGGGTGCCGTTTTTGAGACGCTTGACCGCGAACGAGGGGATGAGATCGTCGTCGA
Organism: Lissocephala sabroskyi; assembly: GCA_037075105.1. Classification (NCBI taxonomy): domain Eukaryota; kingdom Metazoa; phylum Arthropoda; class Insecta; order Diptera; family Drosophilidae; genus Lissocephala; species Lissocephala sabroskyi. The sequence continues at coordinate 25,133 of JBAMCP010001114.1, read as the reverse complement.
GATCGTCCATGCCCATTGAGTCGGTTGAGGCGTTGAGCAGACTGTCGTCAATGCTTGAGTCGGTGTGGTTGAGCTTTCGTTTGATTGGGACTGGGGCCGGGGCGGCGGTCCAGTCTTGGTCTGGGGCGGCCTCTTCTTCGTTGGCCGAGGAGGGCGAGGTGGAGCCGCCGCCGGGTCCGGATTCACTTACCCACTGCTTGACCTGGTCCATGGCCTTGATTTTCGAGGTGCGAGTCGGCCGAGTATTTGGGGTGGAGGGTGAGTTTGGGGAGTTCGCTGCTGGGCTTTCGTTTTTTGAGGCCGCTGAACGCTTGGCCGACTCGGGTTGGCCCTTCTCCCGAATGAGTTTTTGGCGGGCCAACTGCTTCTCGAAGACCTGCAAGAAAAATGGTACGCGCTCCAAATTGGCGGCCGCCTCCCAGGTGTTCTCCACATGCGTGCGTTCCAGCCATTTCACCAGATATTCGTGCGTTTTTTTCCGTGGATTGAAGCGCTTGGCCACAATCTTCTCGACGGCCTCCTCGCTGCGTTTGCTGGTCTGCGGGTCGACCCGTGTGGCTATGCGATTGCTGGACTTCGCGGCCCCCGCGCCGCCCGCCGAAGCCTGTGGTGTTGGTGTGCCGGGCTTTGATTTGGGCCGCTCATTCTCTATATCCTTGAGCTGGGTCACCGCCGGATGGTTGGGCTTCCCGCCTGCTGTGGTCTCTGCAAGTCAAGGGTTGGGGTTCATTACAAATAACGTAGAGGCCGCGGTTGGAAAAGGTTTTTACAAACTTACTCCTCGTCGGCGATCCTCCGCTGGTCACTGTGTTATTGGTGGTGTTGGCAGAGTTGTTATTATTGTTGTTGGGATTCACTACTGTTTTAGTAATGCGCACTGGCATGTCTTGGAGCTCACCATGTCCTATTTTCCCGAATGACTGTATCGTCCGGCCAGCCACAATCCACGGTTCCATCACGCTGTTGTCGAGCCTTGACCAGTACTGGAATAGAGGCCAGGACCTCGTGGAGTTCGACTCCTTGCGCGTCTGTATTTGGGTGGCCTTCCATAGTAGAAATGCCCAGATTCTTGGCTTGGCATCTATGGATTTTTTTAGGCTGGCGTTCTCCTTCTCGCAGGTGTCCTCTTTGTGGGCCTGGAACTCTTCCACGAAGTGGAAGGCGCGCAGGCAGCGGCCGCATACCAGCACGTCCATGTTGGCTAGGTCATCCTGGGCAGCTGGACAGCAGAAGGGCGGGAAATTAAAATACCAGCAAGGCAGGCAATTGGGCGGGCGATTGCGTTGGGGTTTTTTTTTTATAATTACCTTTTATTATATTTGGATGCTTGCCGATATCCGTCGGTGCAATCTCTTGGGCCAACATTATGCGCAAGACCAACGTTTAAGCTTTAATAAATGAACGAACTTTAAATTTCCAGCATTTGTAATTTAAATTAAAAGAAAACAAATGGAAACAGAGCAAAAAAAAATACGCGCAACGCAGCCCACCAAAAAAGTACAGTATTGCCGTTGGTTGCTGCGCGTGTATGTGTGTGCGCGCAGCGTGGTGTGTTTCTGTGAAAGTACAGTTCAAAAAATGGCGTTGCCCATCTGTGATTTTTTTTGGCACATTCACATCTGAAGATTTACTTTAAAAATTTAATTTCCCTTAGGGAAAATACATATTTATCATCAAATAAACCAGAATACACCAAGAAATGGAGTCGCAGTTTGAGTAAAAAGTATTTCTCCCACTTGAACATTATTTTTGAATTTAGCGCCAAATAATCTCTGCCCAGGTGGCAACTCCGACATGTACGAGTGCGCTTGTGTGTTTGTTCAGCGTGGTGTGTTTCTCGTGGCGAAGCAAAGGCGAATCGCCGATAAAAATATACCACAAAATGGAATGGCCGCAATGCAGCGGGCGGCCCAGACAGATCGCAAAACCGGGCGCGAAAAAAAAATGAAAAGGCAAATACACACACATGAATTGGAAGAAAACTTTATTTAATGCGGGCTCCATATAAGATAAACTGGATTCATTCAACTGTATATCTGTATATTTTCTTGCTGCTTTTATAATCTGCGAACCGCCATTAAGACACATACACACGCATGGCTAAAATAAGTTTATATATTTCTAATTTGCTTTTCCTTGGCTTGTTTGATTTTCACACACCTTCATACATACACAAAACGAATATTATTTTCGTGAGCTGTAGTACAAAATTAACTGTTTTTTTTTGTACCACGGTTTCACTGCGAAAAATTTTTATCGCGCCTGTCACAATTCACTGTCACTGTCACAACAACACTGGCCAGCGGAAATGTTGTTCGAATTCCGTGTACTGTTTAAAAAGGCGGCTGTTGACGCACTGTCCCCAGTATGGACATTTAAGATGGCCAAACAAAAAGTTGGACACTTAACGTGAACCCTGATTGTTTCGGCACTTTTTTTTGTTTGTTTTTTTATTTACACGAACTCTGAAGGAGTCGAGTGCTGGAAGTTTTTCAATCAAAATGTTTCGAGAAATAATAATAAGTAAATTAAATGTCGACGTAAAATGTTAGTTAACAGTGGCCACTTTACGTGAACCCTTTTTTTTAGCTTTTATTTTTTTGTGGGGTTCTATGTTTTAAACTGCAATTTTAAAAGAGTCAGTGGGCAGATGTATTTACAAAGAAAAATACATTTTCCAAAATTCGATCTAAGTTCAACTTATTTATCGTTCGATATTATTCAAAGACCTGGGAGGTCGATGGAAAATGTTAGCTAACAGTGGACACTTAATGTGAACTCTGATTTTCTCAAGGGGATTAGAAGAATTGTTAATAAATCATCCCTGAGAGTTTCCGCAATGTTGAAAATATTATCGCATTTTTACATCCACTCTCAGCTCATTCACGGACACTGGGTGCCCTTTTCTTTATTTTGGTCATATAGATGGTTAATGTTTTACTAATTTTTTTCAAAAATGATGAAAATTTAACTTTTACCCATGTTAACACTTTTTCTTTTCTTATTGTAAATGGCCGAAATTATATTACACTTTCGTTCTCTATTGTCAATTTCCGCTCAAAACGCCGAATTTCCAATGCATTTCTTTAACTTTCGATAACCAAAAAAGTTATGACAACTCTGGTAACATGCATTGTTTCTGTTGCGGGCCTTGCATTAAGCATTTCCATCTCCGTTTGCGCTCTAAAACTGTGATTATAGCATCAAACCGCTACATTGCCGGATAACGAATGCTGTCAGAAATAAACTAAAGAAACATATCCCTCCGGAAGAGGCGAAACTAACAGCGGCAGGCCGCAGATTGTCCACTTCGGCCAGCACATTTCACAACACATTTCCTAAAATGGCCGAGGAAGACCGCGACGACCAAAAGGAGTACCGCTGGGAGACCGGCTACGAAAAAACATGGTAAGTGTGGAAGAAACTCCCGGAAAACCCGTTAGGATCCCCCATATAACATTGACTCTTCCAGGGAAGCCATCAAAGAAGACGACGATGGGCTCCTGGACGGGGCAATTGCGGATATCATCCAGAAGGCGAAGCGGCAACGCCAGGCCCAGAAGACCAAACAGAACCGTCTGGGAATGATGAGGCACGTCTTCCTCATCCTGGACTGTTCAGAGTCGATGTCTGTGCCGGACTTGAAACCCACGAGGCTCCTGTGTTCCCTGAAGCTGCTCGAAATTTTCATCAACGAATTCTTCGACCAAAATCCCATCAGCCAGCTGGGAGTGATTGCTCTGAAGGCCAAGCGGGCTGAGAAAATCACCGAGCTCACAGGAACAGCCAGAGTCCACATAAAAGCCCTGGAGGGGTGAGACTAACGATCCTTTCAATGCAAATTTTATTCATTTCATTCCCCACAGGCTCTCAAATGTCTCGCTCACCAGTGAGCCCTCGTTGCAAAATGGCCTCGACCTGGCGCTGAAGACGCTTAAAGTAGTCCCCTCCCATGCCTCGCGCGAAATTGTCATCATCATGGGCTCCCTGACCACCTGCGATCCAGTCGACATCAACTTGACAATTGACGAGCTCAAAAAGGAGGGAATCCGCTGCTCTGTCATCTCCCTGTCCGCCGAGATACACGTCTGCCGTTACCTAGCCCAGCAGACCCAGGGCACCTACGGCGCTGTCCTCGACGACGCCCACTTCCGCGACCAGCTCCTGTCGCAGGTGGACCCCCCGCCGGCTGCCAAGACCCAAGACAACTCGCTCATCCGCATGGGCTTCCCGCACAGCAAAAACGAGGTCGAAGGCAAGGATGCCCCCCTCTCCATGTGCATGTGCCACATCGAGAACCTGGACGAGCCCAGCCAGCTCACCACCACCGGCCACCATTGCCCGCAGTGCAACAGCAAATACTGTGAGCTGCCCGTCGAGTGCCAATCCTGCGGCCTGACCCTGGTCTCCGCCCCACATCTGGCCCGCTCCTACCACCACCTGTTCCCCGTTCCCAACTACAAGGAAGTGCCACTCGAATCCGTGCCCCAAATGTCTGCCGACGGCTTGCGCAAGTGCTTCGGCTGCCAGATGGCCCTGAACCCGGCTAACGACAAGCATGCCTTCCAGTGCGGCTACTGCAAGCAGTTCCTCTGCATCGACTGCGACATCTTCATCCACGAGACCATGCACACCTGCCCCGGCTGCAATACCATACCGGGCGTGGCCGCCCTGGTCTACCAGCAGCAGCAACACCAAGCCACCAAGTCCATGGAAAATCACCACATCAACTAGGAAGCCGCCTTCCTCATCCTCGTACAATCCGGATGAAACTGGATCCCACGGCTTAGTCATTATCTTGCAATTAAGTTCTAGTTTAAGCCCCATTAAAACCTCCCGAGATCAATGTAGATTTGCCCGTCCAAAGGTTGCCTAGGTTAGGGTATCTCAGTGCCGCTTTGTGGGCGGTTTTTTGTTTGCCGCTGATTTCTTTTCTAGGCCAAATGGCCGACGTCGTCTGGCGCTCACGAGAGCGAGACAGCGTCGCCGCCAGTGGAGGTTTAAGTTCCAAGTGTTTTGAGTGTGCGCGTTTTATTTTTTATGGCGCTGCTTATTAGTGGCCGTCTGTGTTTGCTTAAAACATCGAGAATATAAACAAAAGAGCTCTCGGCTGGCGTGGGCGTGCGTAAGCCGAAAGCCCCCGAAATATTCCACAGTCTGCGGCGCGCGGGACTGGCCTGCGTTCGCGGCTTGCCAAAATTAATCAAGCCACTTGGCCAACTCAGTGACACTGCCCTGAACCAGTAGCTAGCCGGTTTGAGCCCGGCCGATCCGATCTGCATGGATCGATTTACGGCTGCGCGAAGCGCCGAGAAAGAGTTTTAATATTCAGAACTGGAAGCCTGAAGATCTTTTCTATTTAATAGGCAACCGGATGTTTGCTGGGCATTGTAAGTCTGTTAGCGGTTCCATAAACTCGGCTTATAAAGAGGTGCACGAATTTCCGAGGAACTAAGCAATTTTTTAAGTTCCCTGAAAGTGAAAATTTTAGAAATTCTGTTTATATTTTTTGGTAATTTTTTAAGGCTTTTAAGGTTTTTCGCAATATAAACTAATAATATAATAAAAAATATATATTTATTTTTATTTAGTGGTGTTATTAAATAAATATATGAATTTTTAAAAAATTTAAATTTTAAGCTTTTTATTCAGTTTACAATTTTTAATAATCTCATGACAATAATATAAAAACTAAATTTGTTTAAAGAAAAATTCAAGCTTTGAAATAAGTTTATAATTTTTAATGATCTTATTAAAATCTTTTATTTTTCCTGTCTCTATTAGATTTTGCGAATTTTTGTTAGAACTTAAAAACTTTATTATTATTTTGAGAGACCAAATTCCATTAAGTCTCTGGGTTTTTGTCTGGATGACTGTGCAAATTCTGTTGGCAAATTTGCCATTCTTTTTTTAAGACTAGGAATTTGTTCTGTCGCTTTGTCTGAATGATATCATCGTATCGAGTCAAGAACCTCATTTGAATTCACTTTCCAAGCCGATCCAATCGCCAGCCCCATTCGAATGCCCGACCGGGAAGCTGTCAGAACCGCTCGCTGGTGCCCCCAGGCTAATTGTCGAGTCCGGCTAATTGCGCCAGCCAAAGGCCCGCCGAGTGGGCACTTTTTCCGCATCGAATGCAACCTGAGCGAGATGTGATAATTGTGAATAAAAGCGCAGCCGGCCCCCAAAATGCGCCTCGGCGGGGCATCACTCAAAATAACAATTGCCAGCAATTAACGTTTAGCTAATTAAAGGTAACAATAAAAGACATTTTGTGTGGCGAGCCCACGCGTGAATTTTTCGCATAGGCAATTCGGGTTTGTTTCTCCGGCGTCCTCGGAATTTTTCCGCAGCATCATTTTCATTAGGCCGTCGGAGGCGGTGCAGAATTTTGCATAAAATACGCTCCATCCCACGGACCGGGAAATTCGCGCAAAATCAACAACAAACGGCCAACGGATTCTAATTTATGCCACAATTTTCCGCCGAGCGTCGAGAATGGAAATGCGCCTGACAATTTCCAGGCTCGCCGCGCGGATGATTCGAATTTATTGTCGAGAGTTTCGTGTGGCTAATCACTTGCTAAGTTCTTTGAAGGGTGGCAAGAGGTGGGGGCTGTCACCTATTTGCAATTTATACCGAAGAATCGACTTAATTGACTCGTCCCCAAGCTCCTCTGACCCGCATCCGGCATCCGGCTTTCGCCATCAGTTGGGTGGATCGCGTGCTGAATAAAAATATATTTTTATTTAATTTTTATATTTCGACAAAATTACATCTGCATGCCGAGCTCATTAGCGGTTTGTTGGGCTGGCGATTCCCGAAATATTTACGCTTTTCGTTAAGCGGCTGGAAGTTCGAAAAATTTAAATTACTGCTGCACAATAAAAACGAAAAAAGGGCGTGGTCGTGGTTAATTAGCATTCAAATTTTAAAAATTGTAAGCTCCAGTTTTTTTTTGTATTCCCAAAGCTGAGGGAATTCTAATTTTTCGTTCAGGAAACCCAAACTTAATTCAGGAAATTCGAATTCAAAAAATTATTTAGGAAATTAAGCTCCCATTTAATATCGAAGATCTAACAATTTTATGATCAAGAGATTTAAAAAGATCACGGAATTTTTGGAAAACTAGTTTCTATTTTATAGCTTGGAATTTGATAATATTTCTTTCCTCACCTTTGGGAGCTGGTGAGACTTTCCTATAAAGTGATTTACAGATTTCCTTTAAAGCTTTCATAATTTCGAGAGAGTAATCTCATTGAATTGCGTTTGCTGGGCATTAAATCGGATCGAGTATTTGTCTAGGAGTGTGGTTAATTATTTGCATTAATGAAGACAAACAATTTGCAGTTTTGGGCTGCTAAGGAGATAAAATGACACATGTGCGTGGTCGATGCCAATTGTCAATTAAATTTAATCTGTTTAATTTTTTTTCGATTTTAATTAGATTCCCGTTCTTAACAAAAAAACCGCAACAAATAAATATTAAAATTCAAATACATATATCTCATATTTATATTTTTTTTGGGTGGTATACAAATAACTTCCGGCGAGTCCATTGTGCCCGAAAATGACCAATTAATGCCAATAAATTAACTTTTGCTCGGTTAGTCGGCCACGCTTATGAAATACAACAAATTTAAAATTCTCCCAGGTTGGGGGTGGAATTATTTATCGTGCGGGTTCCTAACTCTCGAGACCCGTTCACCTTGGCATATAAAGAAAAGTCCGTCGTCATTAGTATGCCGGGCAGGGGGATATAAAATTTATTAAAGGTCGTCCGTCAATTTGAATGGCGAGTGGTAAAGGGGTTTTTTTATTTATAGTATTCCTAGGAAAACCGCAACCCTAATTGCCCCACCCCCCTCAAATATCGATAGCAATGACCTGATCGAAATTTCCCTTTTGCTTCGCTCTTCCCACTTCGGATCGCCGGAGACTTTTGTCAAGTGCGCTTTGATTTGCAGGTTTGTTTTGTTTGAGTTCAGCTAACAAATGAAGCGGGAAAGGAGAAGAAAGAAAGAGAGAACTTGCAAAGAGCAAAGACAGTGTGAATAATTCATAAATTTAATGAGCGCGGCGAATGTTGGATTGACTTGTTTTCAGTATAAATTAAAATGCAAGCCGCTGCCACTCAATAAAAATACAGAAAAATAAATTAAAACTCTGCGTTAAGTTCTGTCAAGTTTAACTTTAAGTTGTGCAATAAAACACGGCAATAGAAAGGTAAGTAAATCCGCCTTGAAGGCCTTTGATTTTAGATAAAATTAATTCCAAACCATTTGCATTCCCCGGAGCATGCCCGCCGGTCTGTCGGAAATTTCAATTCCCCTGAACTTGGGGCCTCCGGTGACTTTGGGTTTACTTTGTAACCTCCGACTGGCGGCCACGCGTCCAGTTGATAACTGTGGATTTACCGGCTGATAGGAGGGGGCTGGTGAAATACTTTTGACCACCTGACAACAACGGCCAGCTTAGCGATCTTATCGAATTGTTAGTAACGATTAAGTCCCATTGATTTGCTGCAAGATTCAAATCAGAGTGTTTTCAAGTGAATTTCTGCCACTCGACTCGCTAACAATTTGCCGCCATCCAAGGGGATTATAGAATTAGTCAGGTTAATAATCATAATTTTATTCCAGAAAGATTTTTTGCGCTCATTTGAGGTTAGACGACGGGCGGCGATGGAGTTGCTTGACAAAATTTCACAATTCAAGATCCAGCTGAGTGCCCTTCTCAGAATCCGGCGGGCGAACGAAATGGGGAAAATGTGCAACCGGCAAAACAATAACACAAATAACAAAAACAACATCAGCAACTCATGCGTCGTTCCCAAGGCACAAACAATTTTTCAAGCCACACTGAGCACTCAACAAGCCGCATTAAAACACAGGCTTTTGTTGGGGTCTGCCAGCCCCAACCCGCCCGACTCGAATATTTTAATTACAAATTCGTAAATGGCTTACTTTTTTCTCCTCCTCCGCCGCTGAGTACTTCAATCGAATTTGTAACTTTTTGCAAACAAATCACAAAAATGATTTAGGGGGTGAACAATTTTTTACCCCACAAAGTAACTCCCCTTCGAGTTCAGTGACTCAATTCCGGTTCCCAAAGATGTCGAACAGCCGAGGGAAAAGCAATCCCACAACTAAAGTTCCTTCCGAAGGTCGAAGGGATCTTCAGACCGCCAATACTTCCATTCAGATTGGGTTCTTCGGGTTTGTAATATCTCGCAGGAGGTTGGGGCGTGAGTGTATGCGGATTTTGGTATTCCAAGGCGAATACTTCACGAGCTATAATCAACACTTGTTACTGGCGTTTACGAGGCAGATATAATTATAGAACCAATTTGCCTAGGTTCGCACTGTAAAACAATTACTGTAATTTGTTAGTTTGCAAAAAGCGCGGGAGGTTTTTGCACCGAAGCAGATCTTTACTTTGCTGGGAATTACTGAGATCGTAATTAAAAAGGTTTCTCGTAGAATGGCCCTGTATTTAAATAAAGAAAAATCTTTCCATTAAAATTAGTGTAGCTAAGGTCTTTCAAAACATATAGCTTAGTTTTACCTTAATCAGAATATAATATGCCTGGAAAGTGGAATTCTATCCTTCTTATAATACCACAAATTTCTATAGTTATAACTTCTAGAAACCTTTTAAAACTTAAAACAAAATCACCACTATATCTACACTTTGTGGATAAGAACATGCGGCCCACATTCCTACCGAAATTCCTTGAGAATTTGCATGGGAACCTAATAAAATCGATTCTATCGGAGAAGGAATTAAATTGCTATTAAATTCCTCTCTTGTAAAAGATAATCGATTCTATAATAATGTTTGGCCCAAGCCTCGTGCCGTTTGCATTATCTTTTTTTTATTGTCGCTTATCTGAAATATCTGGCAATACCAACGTGCGTGATATTCGTGGAATGAAATGATGAATTGCCGCACTCGGCGTTTATTTTGGATTGCTTAATGGGATCTCTGCGATCTTTACGATGCAAATACAAATACTTTTGCTAATCAGGAAACTCAAAATATAGAAACCCCCTTATAAATAGAAGCTCGAGGATCCCTCGGATCGGATTCCACCCCGGCTGTAAATCAAGCGGCAACGCAGAAGTTAATATCGAAAATATACAACTGATAGATGCTTTGGCTAATAGATTTCTGGTCATTATTTGGTGTTGGCCGTGTTTTCTGTTTATCTACTTTATTTATTGACAAATAAGGGGACAGTCTGTGCTGACAGTTTGTAAAAAACTGACAACAACTTTGCTGGGGTGTGAAAAAATCGCTTTTTTTTTTGCTTGCCCAACGGCTGCCAATTATGGCCCGTTGGTGACAATCAAATAGCCAAATATTTAGAAATTATTACGTTTAATTAACCGTCGCCAATTAGCGGCAGATTTGAGAAATAGAGAGCGATCAGGTGGCCACCGCCGGGAGACGTCACAAGTCGATGATTTCTCTTGACGTCACTGAGGGGTGCGAATTGATTTATTGACGAGCGCCTGACGGCCGCCTGGGCAGACGCGGCGGGTTGGCCAAAACCATAAACTAGGCCTGCTAATCAAGCCAGCGACGGCGCGCCGCGGCGCGGCCATGGCGTGTGGCACATCTGTTTCAAGTTTCTGGCCGAGTCGTCGATCTTGCTCGAGGCCGAGCTTTGGTATTTGGGTGCACGGTTGTGGCCAAGATGACGGACAGCAGTTTTGATTTACGGCGACGTTGAGTTTTCCTTTTCAATGGAGCCCCCAACCCCAGCTGCTTCTGGAATCCGCACCCGCCGCCTCCACCCAGCTGCGGGTGTGGGCCAAGGTCGAAACCCAGCTGCGGGGCTGTTAACGTTTTCGTGATCATTGCCAAACCTCTCGTGCAATGCCCCATCAGCCGTAGGCCGCGGCAGGCGCAGCAAAACGTGTCTTAATGTCTCAGCCCTTATCGCTAAATTCCCTTAGTATTGCAAGTGCTCCATAAAAACGTATGGCCCGCGCCAAGAGCTTTGATATACAGCCCCCCATACGTATACGTCTAAGGCTCCAGCGAGAATCGGCAGCACTTCAAGTGGAAGTCCAACCAGTCACAATCGCCGATATGGAGCCAAAGATATGCTTCAAAATATACCCGAGGCTATATAAAACATGGAGATCCTTCAGATTCGTGTGCCGTGGGATCCCAGAACAGTTTGGATTCAACTGGAATTGCGGCTCTGGGAGAGCGTGAGAGAGAGGCGAAGGTAGAGTTCTCCAGCCTTTATCGGTGTGCCGACGGACCGCCGGCTACCGCTATTGGCGATATGACGTTAGCTCGTTGGGTTCGGCGAAGCTTTAAGCGTTCCCCAACCAGTGGCACACGATCAGAATGACTTTGGAGCGCGTCGCGCGCGGTCGGTGCTCTTGTCTTAGCGGTTAAAAGTTATATTTGCTTGTTGGCCGAGTCGAAGACGGTTTTAACTTTTACCAGCGACAATTGACTTGCCCGTTGCCCTGCCAAACTGGAACAGTGACAGTCGACCCGAAGAGAAAAGTAACGCAAAAGTGTACGTGAAAATTGCAAGTGCAGAGAAAGTGATTTAGAATCCATTTCGGGAAGGATATTCAAGGAACCGAAAGAAAGCAAGTTTTTTTCTTCAAACTGTGTGTGCAGATAATTTTGAAAATCTAAGTGAATGGGGAATTGTGTCTTTAAAGTGCTTACTGTCTGTCAAAATGGCGAATTTCTTATCGACAGCGATAATTTGCACGCTTGTCCAGACGTCAATAAAACGACAATAAATCCAAGAAAGGAATTAACAGTCTCAAGAGGACCTTGTCACAAATTAGGAGCCATTGCTCGAAATTCACAATTTTCTATACATTTTCCTAAACTGAGCTTATGGTTTTTTTTTTAGTCAAATTTAAAATGAATTTAAATTAAGGTGGGCATTTTTAAGATCATTAATCATGCCATAGAAGGAATCTAAGCCCACGCATATCAACAGGTTTGACCTATAAAATTGGTTTGTTTGATTTCAAAAATATTTATGCTAACCAGTCGACCTTGTCAGCGGAAGTGAACTTGAGTAGAATAAACAAAAATTGTTCCGTATGCCCATAGAAGACAGTCGGACAAATGAGCAGATGTTGAGGCAGCGACCCTCAAGCACAGTTGGGGGAGACCTTTACTATTGACCGTTTATCGAGGTCATATTGACAGATCGTAAATTATCTAAAGAGGGCAGTAAATCTTTGGGCTCTTATCGATGAGAATGCGTCAAGTTTAACGAGATTTTCCCAAAATCCACATAAATCTCAATGTTTGAACTTTGTTATTACAAATGCTAAGCTGTTGGCATTATGCGATAATCGCTAATCGGTGGGAGAACGGGGTGAACCATAAAAAGTCCACCGCGATTAGATTGTAGCTGCCGAAAGCGAGTCGGCGTTTAACTTGGCCCTCCTCTTGACGTATTGGCCAAAAAATTTCTCAATAGCCGTCAGAACAAAGTTAAGGCAAGCCATAAACTTTAAAGTGTTTTTCGCACTGTAATCAATTTATGGCTCTACACGGGTTATATTCTTGATTCTATGAATCGAAATACCACCGAGATGAGTAATCGGTTGTAAAAGCCTAAACTGCATTGATCCTATGAATGGATCATTCTAACTGAACGAAAATGTGGAGCTCGCGTCTCCAGATCTTGCGAATCTAGAGCTCTTGGATTCTTGAGTTTTGTTTAGATTTTAGTCCAACATTTCGGTGAGAAAGTTTATCATCCTGCACGGGTATTCAGAAATCTTGTGACGGGGTAACGAAGAGTTGCCTGCGATAAGAAAAGTTAGTGCAAATCGGCAAGAAACTAAACAGTAAAAGTTAATGAACTTTGGAAACTTTGTTAGCAAAGCTTTTAAAACAAGTTGGGCCAATAAAACTTTTACAAGACCGCGAACAGGCCGACCAATAACAACAAAAACAGATTCCCCCATTTAAGATCCAGTCAAGGGCGACAGAGCGCAGCAAGGGGCTCCTGGCCAAACCCAAAACAGACTGAAAACTAAACAACCGCGGCTGCCTGTTTATCTAATCTTCATGACAGACTCGACTGTATTGTTCCAGCGGCTTTCGCGCACTTGTCGATAAAAGCCGACGGATTGTAAACTGCACGCCGCACTCCCTCAATGGGCCGTGGGTTTATCGCCGGGCTAAACACATTCCAAAGATATTATAAGGGTGTAAGGGCCGGAGAATTTTACTGACCTGGACAATATGCTCTTTCTTGCAGATTGAATCCTGCAATGGCCAACTTTTGGAAGGCTTTGACGCGTCGTAAAACCGATGATGCCAGCGGTGGAGAGTCCCAGTTGGCGCGGGTTCTCAACCTGTTCGATCTGACGGCCCTGGGGGTGGGCAGCACCCTGGGCCTGGGCGTCTATGTGCTGGCTGGCTCGGTGGCCTACGACATCGCAGGACCAGCGGTGACTTTGTCCTTTCTGATTGCGGCGGTGGCCTCGGCCTTTGCCGGCATTTGCTATGCCGAATTTGCGGCCCGAGTGCCCAAGGCCGGCAGCGCTTATGTGTACAGCTACGTGACCATTGGCGAGTTCGTGGCCTTTACCATCGGCTGGAACCTGATCTTGGAGTATGTGATTGGAACGGCGTCGGTGGCCCGCGGCTTGAGCGGCTACTTCGACACGCTGATCGACAGGAGCATGTCGAAGGCGCTGAAGGAGGCCATGCCCATAAACGTGGATGTGCTGGGCGAGTATCCCGACTTTATGTCCTTCGGCATGGTGCTGCTCTTGGCCGCCTTACTCGCCTTTGGCGTCAAGGAGTCCAGCTTCCTGAACAACATTTTCACCAGCGTCAACCTGGTCACCATTTGCATTGTCATCGTTGCCGGAGCCCTCAATGGTAAGCCGCCTTGTTGTCATCAACGACCGAATTTTAACCGCTTTTTCTGATATTTCCTGCAGCTTCTCCCGACAACTGGCGCATTCCCGCCAGTGCGGTGCCCGAAGGCATGGGCAGCGGCGGCTTCATGCCCTTCGGCCTGGCCGGCGTGATGGCCGGGGCGGCCAAATGCTTCTTCGGTTTCGTGGGCTTCGACTGCATTGCCACCACCGGCGAGGAGGCCATCAACCCCAAGCGCAACATTCCGCTGGCCATTGTAGTCTCTCTGATCATCATTTTCCTGTCCTACTTCGGAGTGTCGACGGTGCTGACCATGATGGTTCCGTACTTTGAGCAGGACCCCGGCGCTCCCTTCCCAGCAGCCTTCGAGGCCGTCGGCTGGAACACCATCAAGTGGATTGTGACCATCGGGGCTGTGTTTGCCTTGTGCACCAGCCTGCTGGGAGCCATGTTCCCTCTGCCTCGCATCCTCTACGCCATGGGCAAAGATGGCATCCTCTTCAAGCGCTTCTCCCGGGTCAACAACTACACCCAAACCCCTCTCCTGGCCACCATTGTGTCGGGCATCTTCGCCGGTAAGTAAAAGCGACACTCTCACTTGTAGAAAGCATTAAGCGAACTATTATCATTTCCCGCAGCTATAATGGCCCTGCTGTTTGACTTGGACCAGCTCATCGACATGATGTCGATTGGCACGCTGCTGGCCTACACGATTGTGGCCATCTGCGTGCTGGTGCTTCGCTACCAGGACGAGGAAATGACCAAGGTGGTCAGCGTGCGCATGCCCACAGTCCTGCGCCAGTTCTTCAATGGCAACTCGTACCGCCAGCCCAACACACTCACCTCGGCCATCACCAAGGTGAGCGTGCTGGTCTTCGCCGTGGTCTGCATGGTGTGGTGTGGCCTGGCCAATGCCTACGGGCTTACCAGCACCGAGGGCATCATAGCCCTGAGCGTACTTGGAGGGGCCCTCGTGCTCATTTGCATTACCATTGCCCTCCAGCCGGTGTCGACGATCGAGCTGACGTTTAAGGTGCCCCTGGTGCCCTTCATTCCCTGCCTGAGTGTGTTCTGCAATTTGTACCTGATGTTCCAGCTGGACTTGTCCACTTGGATTCGATTCCTGATCTGGGTGGCCGTGGGCTATATCATCTACTTTATCTATGGCATACGCCACTCCACACAAATCCAGCGCAACCGCAACAAGGCCGAGGTGGCTGCCGCTGCCGCTGCTGCCACTGTTACCATTGAGGAGCAGAAGGTGCACGACAATAAGGCCTTCGAGCCTGACTGGAAGGTGGAGAAGCTGTAAGAACCCGACAGATCTTAAAAAGTATTATAAGTTGCTAAATCCCACAAACCCGCGAACCAGCCGTTCCCTCGTGGAAGGGCCTCTTCAATGTTTACCATCCAAAATGTGAAAGACGAAAGACTCTTAAGCTGCTTCCGCATAGCTGACCAGTATGTGAGAGAGATGAATAGATTGCGTATAGAAATTAAATGGGCTGTCCGAGCCTGGGCTCGGGGGACCTGTTATTTCTATGCGCCCGTGCACCCGTCAAAATTTTATAATAATTTTGTTGTGTTTTTAAGGTTCTTTAAAGTTTTCGTTTTGTAATCTTTCCGACTTATGTCGCGCGGGCTCTGTCGCTTCGCCCGGCGATATTTGTGATATTTGTAAATATGTATGTTTATGGATCTTCTAATTTATATGTATTTCCCGTCACAAAGTCGATCTGCGATCCTTTGCAAGTCCTCTTAGTTATACAATTTTAGATATTTACTCTTTATAGATGAAAATGTGTATTTTTTTAAAGTTAGCCCAACGAATTTCCAATTGTTTAAACGTAAAGACATTTTAAATAAATTTATAAATCGTTCAATTGAATGCATTCTAAAAAAAAAGATACATTTAATCGTATCGAATTCAGTGATCCAAAAGGTAACGAGATTGTGGTCAGTTAATTAGAATAAATCACATGTTATGAGAGTTCTTTGTTCATAAAGAGCGTTTAGCATTTTGTCCCGCTATGGAGGGAAAACCAAGAGCAGCTTTAAATTTTTAAATCATACTTAATTTAACTGAAATTCTACATTATATTTATTAATATAAATTCTATATTTTCCTTTCTTCTCCTTTGCCGTTCACCTCAACATTCTCTTCTTCCCTCTATCTCTCTTCCTGGCTTTAAAATTAAGATCATGTTAAGAGAATTTGGAAATTTATAAGGATCTATATCTTTTATCGTTTTCTTTCATCATCTTTCTTTGTTGTCCAAACCTTATTATAAGGTTGTGTTCCTTTCTTTGATTTAAAAAATGAAATAAAATCATTTTACAAGAATTCTGTGGTTGGAAATATGGAACGATGATTATTCTCTAAAATTAAACAAAGTGTCCCAGCAAATATGGAAAAGGCATACTCACTTAGGCTGAAAATATACCACAAAGCCTTCCACAGCTACAGTTAGATTTAGGTCATTGAAAAAGATTAATCATTTGTCTGGAAATTACGTGTCCAATGACAAAGCAATATATCTTTTTATATATCGGTTATCGGAGATGAAATTTGTACAACTCTCAAGTTGGCCTGGCGCCTAGAACTTTCAGAGTTTGGGTTTTAAATTGTGTTCCTTAATTGTGTCCATTCGAATTTTGTGTGTCAACAACTTGTGATGGCCACAGCATCGAGAAGCACGAGCCGACTTCGGTTCTTCCAGCGGGCCACACGGCGGATGTCGCGCCGGAAAGTGCTGGAGCCCCGCGAGGGACCCCAGCTGGCGCGGGTCCTGAAACTGTTCGATTTGACTGCCCTTGGAGTGGGCAGTACCCTGGGCCTGGGCGTCTATGTCCTGGCCGGAGCAGTGGCCTACCAGGTGGCCGGGCCGGCCGTCACCTTGTCCTTTGTGATAGCGGCCACGGCCTCGCTGTGCGCCGCGCTTTGCTACGCGGAGTTCGCCTCGCGGGTTCCCCAGGCGGGCAGCGCCTACGTCTACAGCTATGTGACTATGAACGAGTTTGTAGCCTTCACCATCGGCTGGAATCTGGTGCTGGAGTATATAGTGGGTGAGATATACGGCGCAGTGGTGCACGAGGACTTTAAAGAGCCTGGGGTTTTGCAGGCACCGCCTCTGTGGCTCGGGGCCTGACGAGCTACGTGGATGCCCTGGCGGACCACGGCCTGTCCGAGTATATGAAAGATACGCTGCCCTTGAAAGTAACCTACCTATCGCCGTATGTGGATGTGGTGTCCTTCACGCTTATCCTGCTGTTGACCACAATCCTGGCCATTGGGGTGCGGGAGTCCACAATTTTCAACAACGCGCTTACCGTGCTGAACCTGCTGACAATCATCACGGTGACTGTGGCCGGTTCTACCAAGGGTAGGTAGCTGTTGGTCCTTATTGAGTCCTCGCTTGGTTATATCCTTTTTAGCCAAAATTGAGAACTGGCAGCTGCCGTGCTCCGAAATCCCCAAAGACAAGGACATATACTTTGGAGTCGGTGGATTTATGCCCTACGGAGTGCGTGGGGTCCTGGCGGGCGCTGCCAAATGCTTCTACGGCTTCATTGGCTTCGACTGCATAGCCACCACCGGCGAGGAGGCCATCAATCCAAAGAGAGACATTCCCAGAGCGATCCTAATATCGCTCTTGATTATTTTCATCTCGTACCTCAGCATGGCCACCGTGCTGACCATGATGATGCCCTACTACTCCATTGACCCTTTGGCCCCGCTTAGTTACGCCTTCCAGGTGGCCGGAATGAAGGTCATCCACTGGTGCGTGACCATTGGGGCTCTTTTTGCTCTGTGCACGAGTCTGATGTGTGCCATGTTTCCGTTGCCTCGCATTCTGTACTCAATGGCGCTGGATGAGCTGATTTTCAAGTGCTTCAAGACAATTCACCCCTGGACCCTCACGCCGCTCTCCGCCACCATCTTCTCCGGGGTGCTGGCTGGTGGGTTGAATATCCTCAAACCCAAGAGCTTCTAGAAACTTATTCTATACTTGCAGCCATCATTGCGATGCTGCTGAACCTGGACCAACTGATCGAGCTGGGCACTATCGGCACCCTGATGGCCTACACCATAGTGGCCATCGGAGTTCTCTTGATGCACTACCAGGACACAAGCGTTGACGAGATGGACGACACCGGGACTAGGCGCTGCCTTCGGTTGTTCCGCCAAATCTACAATGGCTCTGGCTACGAGGAGTCGAACTCTTTCACTGAATCCTTTAGCAAGTTTCTGCTGTTTACTTTTCTATTTCTCTGTTTGGTTTTCTGCGCCGCCGTCGATCTGATGAGCTTCGACCAGCCGCACACCAAATATGTGGTGGGTCTCCTCTGCTTTCTATTGCTGGTCTGTATGTTGGTAATGTACATGCAGCCGCAGTCGGTCAATGATGCCGAGTTCATGGTGCCCCTGGTGCCGTTCATCCCCTGCATCACGGTTTTTATTAACATCTTCCTGATGTGCGAATTCATGGCCTTTACCTGGGCAGGCTTTCTGGTCTGGCTTTTTGTTGGTTATCTTATCTACTTCTTCTACATGATCAAGAATTTTTTTCGAGTTCCAAAGCTTCACACCGTCTCTAAATTACTGTTGCAAGTCTGCCGACTCATCGAGCCTGGCTAACGATTGGCTCTAACTAATAGCCCATATTTCCGGCTTCTATTTAAAGTTTTTTGTGTAATATTTGAATGTAATAAATTAATTCACTAATTTTATGCCTGCCATATCTTAGCTTTCCTTCTTAAACTCATAGTAACTACAAACACCCAATGCTTTCTGCAACTGCCGTCTTTCGACCTTTTTCTAACTGCTCGACAACAGTTAAAGTTGTTATATTCCAAAAGCCCTCCATTCTTCTTATCAATACAACTTTTTTAAGTGTTGGGCGAATTTTAAGTGCTCTAGAGCGGTTCAGAAAGAATCCTGGGTAGCTCAATTCTCGAGTCAGGGTTAAATATTGATTGACAAGGATTCTTAAAGATTTCGCTGCACAGTTGAGCTAAGAAAATCACATAATCGGAAAATGTTGATTTATGGATCATCCTCTTTGCTGTCATTTTCAGGACATTTAAATAAATTTATAAAGTCTTCGTTTAGGCTTTGGTCTAAAAAGAATTTAAATATTATTTTTAATAGTTTTAATTAAAAGTTATAAACGTTTTTACTTTCTTCTTGTCGTTAATCGAAGAGAAAGGCCAAGAAAATTTTCACCTGATTTTGGCGTTCTGGCTTTTAATTGAATTGTGTTAGATGTACCTGGAGGAGGAATGCAAAAATTCATTTGCACAGTTAGAGATACTGAAATCTTTGGAGCAGAGAGGAATCAAAACAGGAATTCCTTTTGGCAGCGTGTGAAAAAAGCAAATTTCAGCATGTGTGAGCATAAAAACTCGAAAGCCAAATTACAATACATAAAGTCAGCTACCCATACGAGCTCTCAAAGGGATACAAAGGGACCAGTGCACCCACAGTTGCAGTCGTTGAGTGCTTGTGTGTCGACTTTTCAACTTAGCCGGCTTTCGGCTTCTCCTCCTCGGTATCCTCGGTTCTGTCCAGTGGAAAAACGCTTAAGCATTTGATATGCTTTTAAAATGCATAAATTAAGCGGGCCAGAGAACGAGCCAAGAATGGGAAAACAAAAAGCGAACCAGACGTTTGCAAAACAATTTTATTTTCTGCCATTTGAGTAACTGACTTCCCAGCCGGGCGCCCTCCGCTTCGCCCACCCTCATGTGGGCGGTGAATGTTTGCCATTTCTTCTTGCATTTTCAAGCTTTTTTGCTTTTTGCTCTCTATTTGCTATTTAACTAAGCTGGTTAGTCAGTGGGCTGGCCGTCTAGTCAACCGAGTATTTGCCTAAGTCAAAACATAAACACGGACTTTTTTGTAAGTTTGCTCTTCAAAAAAAGTTTCCGGTCGGGCCCAAACAAAGCACAGCCTTTCGATCACTCAAAATCGGACCTCATGTTAGGTAGACTGGATATACTATTCCCTAAGCTCTATAATTAGAATCTAAAAGTTAAAATATTACCAATTTTGTGTTTGATAAAATTAGCAATAATAAGCAAAACTGGCGAACACGGATGGAAGAGTTCAGAATTTTCAGAAAGCGCGTAGAAATTGTGGATTTTGAAAACATTTTTTGAATGCCGAAAAGTACGCAACAATTGGGGAGTGCATCAAATAACTAAACGAGCCGTAAGGCATGCATTTTCCACGGCTCCCTGCCCAATTCAAATTTTAAACGTTAGCCGGGAAGTATGCAATGCCGAAAATACTAAAATGCTTTGGTTGAGCTCGTCTGCGTTGGGTGCGTGCGCGCGGGTGCGTGAGCAAAACGCAATGCAAACGGACGCTGCGTGCGCTGCGGTTTCATTTGTGAGTTTTAATTAAATACGTTTAAATATTTGTTATTTCCGACAGGCGAGCTCTGTAACAGCGGCAACAACAAAATCATCAACGACAAACACAAATCCCAACAACAACATCAGCACAAGCAACGGTTGTTGCAGGGCGGGCATCTATTTACCGACCAACCTCGACAGCTGCCAGTCCCCGTCACCGAGCCCCACCCGTTAGCCAGGTAAATATTAGCGAAATTAGCAAAGTATTTTAAGCGCAACATGTTCGTCGTGCGGTTTTCGGCATTTTATCCCCATGACGCTGATGGAACAGCCGCCAGAGCCTTCAGCCGGGAGTCCTGCTTCCAATTTATTTATATAAAATGTATAATTAATTTAAAATGCCTGTGTGGAATGGCCATTAAGTGCTTAATCCTGTAAAGTGTCCCAACGACCACCACCACGGCAATTCCGCCTCCATTGTGGTGGGGCTCGATTTGCCTTGATCGAAACTCATTTAGAAAGGTTCGGCCCACCTCGAAATTGTTTTCAGTCATTCGGCCAATAGACCACCATATATTCACAACTGCATTTATCTTTCCGGACCAATTAGCGAAAATCCCAATTGTGAAATGCAAATACCAAAAAAAATAACCGAACCGAACCTTTCACCAACGCCCGCTCCGCGGGAGCCTAATAATTGCGGGCAATCTACAATTGTCCCGCCCACAGCGGCCACAAATTTGTCAAAGTCAAAAGGCTCACGTTTCGCATATGCGGTTGGGCGAAATCAAATTAACTTTTGGCGTGAATAAATTCGGGCCGACCCGACGCCGCCACTAAAAAAGTTGACAAAAATTAAATCGCGTTTAAATAAAGCGCATAGTTACCGGGTGGCAGTCACATCTGGCGGACCATATAATAGGCCGATCAACATCAATTAAGAAAATAATCCGTGCATTATGAAAATAGTATATAAATATTATTTGTCATTCAACGACCTGCCGACCCAGCCGACAGACCGGGGGCGCTCCCACGGCCTCCTGAGCCGGCGGATTACGGCCCATTACGCGGACATTTTACATATGCTAAACGAGAGAGCAGAAGTGGTAAGGTCCGCGGGGAGGGTGGGGTGGAGGGGGAGAAAAAAAAACGATGCATGCATGGAGCCGTGCGGTTGTAATGATGACACGGCGATGAGGTTGGTCGGCACTTCATAAATGATGACAGGTAGCGTGGCAAAATATGATGGATTTTTGTTGAAATTCCAGCATGCAAGGACATGACCCGATTCTTCGAGAACCGAGCATATTTCTGCATAATTTCCACACCACAAATAGAAACTTGATATATGCATGGAGACTTAAATTTAGGAGCTCATTCTTTTTTATTAAAAGAGGCTAAATTTTGTATACTGTTTTTTTTTGTTTCTCTAAAAGGATAATACATTTATCCAATTCGACTTATGGGCATATTTCCATTTTCAAATCTTGGCCTTGAATCTTGTTTGAAATATCTACGCTAAGTTCTTTACCTGAGATTAAAAATGTTTAATCTCTCCCAGCTTTGTGTATGGAAGAAATTCTAAGAACTCTCGTTTCCAATGTACCCAAGGTAAAGGATCAACAATTGCAGCCCGAATACCATTTTTTTTTGGGAACAAATTTGTGTTAGAAATTTCACTAATCAGATGAATGTCTAACCGATGATCAGATCGACTTAGATTATTGATATCTTTTTGGTAATTGCTCATATTTTCAGTTTTTTAGTCTTGAGTAAAATTTTTTATAATTTGATAATGAATAATTCGTAAGTCAATTATATTACGGCTGGAAGATTTAACATATTCTTTCTCTTATTTTTAACCGTCGTCTTTATAAAGCAGTTGGTCTAATAATAATCATTAAACATTTATAAAGTAATAAACTCTGATGCTCCAGTTGAATAATTATCTAAGAGCTAATTGAAAGCCTTGGTATTGGTCTGACTATATTATATTTAATATATAGTATATTTAACAATATACTATCTTTAAATTCGCAGGATTTCATAGGCGAAACTGGTCTTAAAATAAGCGAACTTGGGTATTTACAGAACGGCGTACCTTGAAAGAAAAACAGAAGAGGGCTGAAAAATGTACAAACCATTTTAGATGCATTGAGGCATTTAGCCAAATTCATCATACGCCCTGTTGCACATTTCGCACCTCGCGTGATGGACGTGTGTTTGTGTTGGGCTACCGGCCAAATAAAAACAAATAAAATAGAAAAAAAAATGAAATAATAGCGGCCACAAAATTTGCAGTCGGCTGAAATCCGCTTTAAATTGAGCGGGTTGCCGATGGCAGCGAACAGGAAGAGGATGGGAATTTAAATAAATTTTGATGGCCATAATGAAAGGATCCAAAGGCCATGAAATGCCAATTCAAATTAAAAAGAGAAGAAAAACAAAGCAACTCTCAAATTAAATAAATACCGCACACTGAATTTATTTATTGCGGCTGGAAAAACATGTAAGTGAAATTAAAAGTGCCCAGGCAGCAAATTAAATCCGATTGGATCTCATTAAAAAAAGGCACAACGGAGCTATAAATTCCCTAAGAGATCTACTGATAAATGCCTTTATTATAACCCAATCGAATTTATCTAAGGTAGTCGCATTTAAAATTTAAAGAAAGTTGAGAACGTTCTGGACAAATTCCAACAAAAAATCACCTAAGCCAAAAAAAGTAGCACAAAATAGTTGAAACAATACAATTTATTTTGTGTTTAAGGTATATGTGCTTAGTAAATAGAAAAATCTAAGCGATGAGTTGCTGCCTTCGATTGGTTCCTCCCAGTTACTTAATGAATTTGATCGTCGCTCAATTTTAAAAGCTGATCGTAGATAAGGTGCTGATCTCTAAGCTGAATTCCCTGATGTATTAGAGGCTTTCGTTCTGTTAGAAAACTTTTG
Source organism: Lissocephala sabroskyi (assembly GCA_037075105.1). Lineage (NCBI taxonomy): Eukaryota > Metazoa > Arthropoda > Insecta > Diptera > Drosophilidae > Lissocephala > Lissocephala sabroskyi. The sequence goes on along the minus strand of JBAMCP010001114.1, from coordinate 1,925 downwards.
TCCTGTCTCTGTTTGGAATGCAGCTGCGGCTGCTGGATATCAATAAGAACTCAAAAGGAAATAGTAGCAGGAGCATTCCTTAAGTAGAAATAAAAGTTGAAACGAAAACAAAATATTAAATGATTGTAAATGAAAGCAAACATTTTTAGGGTGCGAAAACTTTGAAATTGATTGTAGTTGATTCAGACTTATTATATATGTTATACGTTCCTGTAAATATTCTCCTTAGCCTATTCATTTTTACATTAAATTAGCGTTCCTTTTACATAAAGGCAAATAAGATCAAAGATGTTTTATAATAGGAGTCTCAGAAGTCAGGCCGCGTCTGGTCAAAATTCAAAATCTGCCTCTGAGCTGCTTTATTAATATCTGTCATCTCTATCCTTGTAGTCGCTATTATGGGCCTTGCATTTTTGCTACAATTTAAATGAATGCAGCTCGAGAAGGAATTTTTGGAATACGAAACTTCGAACATATTAAAGGTTTCTCTGTATTTTCCCTTTTGCACCGAGTTCCTAAAACAAACCACTTTCGGTTTAGCGTATAATGTCAATTAATCAATTAGTCAGGCCCGAAAATCGGTGACCCTGCCCGTCGTTAGCTCGGTAAATCCAATGACGCAAATTTGGCCAACAATGTTCACGCCAATTAACAAATTAATTGCCTACTTTGAGGATGCACTGAACACACTTGGCCCGGCCAGCCAGGCAAATTGAGGCGGGCAAAGCAAATTCCCATCGGCATCTTAGTTTTATGGCCAAACAGCAACAGCCGAGCCAACTAAACCTAAACGCTAATGAAATTTCCAAGCCTCTCCGTTTCACCAGCTGCTCGGGGAGTTCGGTGCAGCCGGCTGGCCTAAAATGCGGTGAACACAAGCAGGACACCGAAGGAGGCTGCCGGGGGGCCGTGGGTGGTCGGTCTGGGGCCGTTCGTATTTGCCAAGCTTTCAATTTAATGACATATTATTAAGCGGCTGTCAAAGGACCTCTCACATGGGTGCCGAGACAATAAGCAGATGTAAGGATAAACACACCGATAGGATTGCACTTGCTGCACAAACTTCCACCTTACGCATCCCAATTGGATACTCGTCTAGCCACCGAGGCGAAGAGACGGAGCTGGGCTCGATTATCCTGCATTTTCAGCCGGTTAATGTCAATTTATTGGTGCTCATCTCGGTCAGTTGCAGTTGTTGTTGCGGTTGTCGGCCTATTGGCGTTGAATTTTTGCATTCAAAAGTGCCAAATGGCCGGTAGGCGTTTTTTCTTTGTCTGCCTCCCGCGTGGCCTCCCTTAAATTGCTTCCCCTTTAAGCACAAAAAAGGGGAAAGAAAAATGTAAACAAAGTAACCAGGCCCCTTGCCCCTGGCTGCGACCACCCTTTGGGCTGTTTATAAAATATGCAACAGCAGCAGCAACAGCAACAATGACAGTATCGGCCGACCAGCAACAACAACAAGCACGCCTGGCCGCGCATTCATTTAATTTCATTTTAATGTACGGCCAGCCACCCACACACACGGACCGTGTGGCATACAAGGTGCCTACGACTGGCATGTCCTTTGGCTGGACGGGCTGCACAAACAATTTGCTTTATCAAACCGGCCCATCAAGCGACCAATCGAGCAACCAATCGGCCATCCTGCCCACCATCCCAGCGAACTCCACTTGCGTCGTTGCTGTTGTTGTTGGCCAATTAAAGGTCACTGTTTAATGCATAATTTTCTCTTTTTTGAATTGCATTTTATTATTGTTGTTATTTGCATTTTATATCTGCTCTGTCTGCGATTGTCGGCCGCGCCGAACACACAATGAAAGGATGGGAGGCTTTTATTACTCTGACAGCTTTAACAAGTAAGGAAGTAACAGTCGAGCTAGCCCGACTGTGATATACCCTGTACCTGGGGCTTGTATCAAAATAAT
>JBAMCP010001113.1:0-27744 GCA_037075105.1 Lissocephala sabroskyi | reverse complement strand
ACCTACCCCTACACCCAGCGAGTCGGTAAGTTTTAATTTAATATATTTAAATCGCTTAAGTTGTTTGGCATTTGTGAAATGTGCAATTGGTTCTCAAGAGTTGCCCTATTATTTTGAGATTTCTTCAATTCTGCCTTAGTGGCAACGCCGCTTGCCTAGCACGCCATATTTTGCAAACGGCGACCAAAGTGCTCTCGTAAAATTGTAATACTACGACGCGTTGTATATAACCGAAATTATATCAATATTTTAAAGTGTAATAAATAACCAGTGTGGTATAAAATTGCGTCGCACCTAGCCGGAAAAAGAAATTAGAAGTTCCACAGCAGGGAGTACTTACCAAAAAAAAAAAAAACACAACTACACACAGACACGGCGAGATACAAACACACACACACACACACCCCTGCCCAAAAAGAGAGCGAGAATGCAGCAAATGAAACAAACATTAAACAAAAACGGGGCAGGCGCCACTCGCGCCGATAACACAACCACACAACCACCAGCCGCCACCACAACCACCACCAGTGGCAGCTCAATAATAACCTACTGTCCCAGCAAATTTTTAACCAAGGCAGGCTCGGCAGCCGCCACTGATGCCAATAGAGTAGAGAGAAAAAAACAAATGCTCACGCACACAATCACACAACCGCCGACACAGACGGCTGGAAGTCGCGTCGCCAACGCCAACACCACCCCAACCTCAACCACAACAACCGCCTCAACGCCGGGCCAAGGAGCTCCAAAAATGTCGCCAGACAAACCCTCCTCGTTTTACATGGTCAGGGCCGGCTCGCTGGGCTCCGCCGCCAACGCCAGCCGCGTCCCTTCGTTGTCCTCGTCTAAAATAAATTCGTCGGCCGCAGCGGCATCAACGACATCCTCGGTTGCAGTCGCAACCAACGCCAGCGAGAATGTAATGGTCAAAATCCTTTTACTTTAAGAGCACGCGCATCCATGAAATCCACTGCATGTTTTCCTCCTCTGCACCTCAACTGCACTTTTGTCCAATTGCCATTTTCCAATTGAAAAGAGTTCGATTCTTATACTGATTTCCTTCCCCAGTCCAGCACGATTTCGTTACCCAGCGACTCCTCTGCCGCGGACAGAATGGAACACACTTACATGCGGGACAACCAAACAGCAGTGCGGCCTGGGCTCGAGCTCAGCAACGGGCTGGCACCAGCGCGCACCATCCTGGTGCGCCATCCGCCGCAGTGCCCCTCCTGCCACACGTACCCGCCCCACGACCAGGAGTCCAACGAGGTGCAGCAGGCGCACATTCCCCCCTACGATGAGATCTCCGCCAAGGAGATGATGAACGAATGCAGCCGCATAGCGCGATACGTGAAGAACAACAACTCCGACGACCAGGACTGGGTGGCTCGCGTGTCCCAGTGAGTAGATCAGTTTTATTTTGAGTTCTTTAAGTTAATCTGCGTTTGCAGGTACGACTGGCTGCCCACCCAGAAGACGGTGTTCGACCAGGTCGTGCGGATCCTGGACCAGGACCAGCTGGCTCGGTTGGCCAACGATAAGCGCCAGCATGAGGCTATCCACCGCCGCGTCAGCCTGGACAAGTCCAGTTCGCGACTGCGTCGTGTGCTGGCCAGCATCTCGTGGGAGCCACGCACCACCCAATGGCTCCACATCACCCTGATGGACCACTTGCCGCCCAGCTATATGGCCTCGTATCTGGACATTATGCAGACGCTGAAGACCAAGCTGCCCACGTTGACCGACAAAATGCTCTTCAGCCGTCCGCTGAACAGCAGCCAAGAGCTGCTGGCCCCGGTCATGAAGAAGTCCTGGGAGCCCGTGGTCCTCGGCAAGTCCCGGCAACTCACCCACAATGCCATACTCGTGGCCATACCCACGATGCCGACCAGTGGTCCCATTCCCGAACGCATGCAGAAATGGTACCATGCCCTCGGCACAATCACCCAAATCGTCCAGATCACTCTGCCCAACACCAGTGAGTGGCACGGCGTCTGAATTTATATTTATGTCGTTAATCTTTTTCCTGTCTTTGCTTCCAGATAACCGCATAGGCCGCCAGAATCTGGATCAAGTGGCCGAGACGATAGTCGCCTTGACCCGCGTGCGCATCCACGAGCTGCGCAACGAGAACCCCAGCCGAGGCATCATCCTGATGGGCTTCAATGCCGGCGCTGCCCTGGCCCTCCAGGTGGCCATGTCCGAGAGCGTGGCCTGCGTGATTTGCATGGGCTTTGCCTACAACACTCTGCGTGGACCGCGGGGCATGCCCGACGACCGGCTGCTGGACATCAAGGCTCCGATTTTGTTCGTCATCGGGCAGAACTCGGCCCGCACCAGCCAAGAGGAGATGGAGTCCCTGCGGGAGCGCATGCAGTCCGAATCCTCGCTGGTGGTTGTGGGCAGCGCCGATGACGCCCTCAAGGTGCCCAAAAGCAAACGCCGAATTGAGGGCATCACCCAAAGCATGGTGGACTCTATGGTGGTGGTGAGTCTCCTCCACTTCCCGCTTTTCCATGCAATTGACTTGTTGGTTTTTTCCAGGACGAGGTGTTTGAGTTTGTGAACAAAACGCTGAGCAATCCGCCGGGGCCCCGCATGCCCACCTCCCTGCTGGGCACGGCCGTCTACAAGCAGAAGAACCTTGTGGGCGACGGCACCTCGAACAAGGCCGTGGCCCAGGTGCGCAAGCGCAAAGGCGAAGCTGCCCTGGCGGGCGAGGATGGCAGCACGCAGCCCAAAACCAAATACGTGCCGCACAGTGAGTTCAGTTTGACTGTCCAACTGTCCAGCTATTTACTCACCAACTCTGCCACCTAATGCACCTTCTTTTTTTCCTTTGCATGTTTATTAATTTGCTAATCACTTTCAAACTAACCAAAATCCCCTCCACCATCTCCCCATTCGAAATGTGACGTGGGTAGAAGCGCGGGCAGTGAAGTTGCCCAAGCCGAAGCCACCGCGGCTTATCGATCCATTTGCGGCCAAACGAAAGGGTAAATCAGTCTGTACTCTGGCAAAGAATCGTCCCCCAGTTCCTCCTCCGCATGTCCATTTTCATTTGCGTTCATGCCTGTTTCCGATATTTAATCATCTCTTTCGTTTTTATTTTTCGCCCTCAACCACTAACAGCGTCTTTCTCCACAGTTGGCCGTCCGCGCACCCGCCCCCTGCCCACGGTCACCACCAACGCCATCAAGACCATCAAAGTCGATCCCACCAACGAGGAGCTCAACCTCTCCATGGACACGATCCTGGACGAAACCATGGACTACGACGAGACCCCCAGCTCCGCCGCAGGCCCCACCATGCCCCTGGTGGCCACCGCCAAGGCCGGCGTACCCCTGACCAAGGCCGTGCTGGCCTCAGCGGCGAATGCCAAGAACACCGTGGCCCTCAACCCCGGCACCAAGATCAAGATGATCCCCTCCAGCCAGTTCGTGCAACTGAAGACCCTGCCCAGCACTGCCGGCCCCAAGCTCTTCAATTACACCATCAACAAGGGCACCATAGCGGCCGCCCCGGGCACGGCCTCGAATATAGGCAACTTTGTGAAGACCCTGGCGCCGGGCACGGCGGGCGCTGGGGGCCAGCAGTTCTTCACTTTGAAGACCAGCGCTGCCCAGCCGCCCCAGCTGGTGAATGCGGGCGGCACCTCGTCCATACCCCAGCAGAAGTACACTGTGATCCGCAATGCGAATGGCACGACGATGCTGCAGCTGACGAAGAGCGTGCCGGCGGCTGTGCCAGTGGCCGCGCCGGCTGCCGGGAACATGGACTTGTCGAATATCATCGACATGCCGATTGTGTTTGCCGACAACGACGGCAACATAGCCGACCAGCAGCAGCCGCAGGTCCAGCTGGCCGACCCAGAGCCGGCCAAGCCAGCGGGTGAGTAGCCAGGACTTTTAAAGCAAGGACAGTTTAGTAGTCTCTTTTTCTCGTAGGCAACGGCCCGCTTATTATAAGCCAGAAAATCATCAAGGAAGCCAACCCGCCTGCCACTTTGACCCCAATCTCGGGCAAGTCGGTCGGATCCACGGCCATCAAGGCCAGCCCCATTGTGCTGAACAAGGGGCTGCAGCAGCTGTTCACCGCCCAGCCAGGAGGCGGCTCGGCCACCGGCAACAAGGTGGTCTACATCAACCGAAGGGCCATCAAGCCAATGACCAGTGTGGTAGCCGCGCGCATGCCCAGCGGAGCCACGAGTGCCACTGGCCCGGCCGTCCTGCCGCCCTACAAGATCATTGTGAAGGGCGCGCCGGGCAGCTCGGCGGGCGGACTCAACCAGGTGGTGGTGGATCCCAGCAACACCCAGCTGATGTCGAATGTCAAGGCCTTGAATATACAGACCCTGAAGCCGGGCACAGTGACGTCCTTGGCCGCTGGGTCCACAGCCGCGGGGACAGTGCGCCTGGCCGCGGGCAAGGCCTATCCGCAGTTCCAGGTGATAAACAGCGCAGCGGGTGGAGTAGGCGGGGCCGGCGGGGAACTGGCCAAACAGCAGATCCGTAACATTTTCTTTAAGTCTGTGGGCGGCATTAAGCCGGTGCCCGTGCAGGTGGTGGGCAATCGAGCGACGACCGTGACGAATCCCGCGGGCGCAGTGCGTCGTGTTGTAAATATCAGCGCCGTGCCTAAAATGGGAGCAGCTGTCGTGGCCACCAGCTCACCCCAACCTGCGCCAGAGTCTCAGCCGAAAGTAATTACGCTTCAGTCGACGCCGGCGGCCTCGGCCTCGCCAGCAGCTCCAGGCCAGGCCACCGATTAGATTAGCCGCTTGTAGATATTAGAACTTAGTGTGTTGAGTTTTTAAAATACATTTTAAGCCACCCCAGCCACTTTCCGATGGTTTGGAATTCGGGCGGTTTTCTCGAAGTGAATTTGAGCGGCGGCCCAGGAAGCGGCGCTGCCGCTGGCGACGTGAGAAAATGGCAAACAAATGGTTGAATGCAAAGGCCAGCGAATTCCTGGGAAATCAAGCCAAGTGCCTAACGGTCGACGGAATGGCTACTAAAATTCAAGGCCACAATTTTTAGTTATATAAGCCGAATTCACACGCTGGGGCTGCCGCGCCAGCGGTTTTGCTGAGCAAGCGGCCCGGCAGTCCGAAGAAACATGAGATTGAACTTCCAGGGGACAACCAGCGAGCTTTTTTTGATGACCAGGCTGTTTGGAGATCCGTGGCAGCGCAAATTTGACTGTTGTCTTTGTCTCTCTTGCGAATTTAACACATTTTATTGCTTGTCCCCCCACAAACGTATCTAGAGCGGTACAGTTGTGTGTGCCGCCGTGCAGCTGCGGCGAGAACTCAAGCCTTGTGGAGTTTTTTTCAAATGAGCTCAATTCAGTTGGCCATTCAAGTTGAAAGTGTCGAGTGCTGTGCAGAAATTACTGCTCTAGTTTGGGTTTGATTGAAAGTGGGTCCTCTTGAGAGCCGCGTGTGATATTCGTGCCATCTAAACTTCTGGGAATTGGCCATTACCTCGCCTCACGTGGGTGTTCTTGTTTTAAATTTCATGTGATGTGACGTAGTGGAACACTCCCAAGTTTGCCAGCAACGATGGATCCACGAACATCTCAGCTAGGAATTTCAAGTGATTGTGAAATTGTTGCCTTAAGTTTTATCCAGTAAATAAAACATTAATTTGCTCCAGACTCGGTCTTTTGTGCTTTGTTTAATCAGCAGCAAAACAATTTAAAAGTCGCGCCTAAATTAAGTTTTCGATACAACTATCGATATGTTTAATATAATGCAAGTGCTTTTAATTATTTTCTCTTCTTCAAAATTAATCAACTTTCTTTTAAATAATGCAAAAAATCTATAAAATAATTAAATTTTTTAAGCCGTATCTGCTGGATTTTTGGTTTCCGCCGGAATTCTTAAATTTAACCGGCTTGTTAAAAATTTGTTGATTGCCCTGGTTGCAAGGGGGAAAAGATGACAACCCTAAAACTTAGCGATCCAAAAATCCAAATCCAAAAACAAATTCTTAAGACACATGCAAAAACTCAGCGACAAGGACATGGCGCAACCCAAAGAAAGCTTACCAGAGACCGGCAAAGAAGCAGACGATGGCGGAGGCGGCAAGACCTCCAGCGGCATAGTAAAAGCCGCTTTTGTTGGCAGCCAGACACGGATACGAATCAATAAATGGCGCGTACGAGAGGGGCACCCTGTGTCGGCTGCGCAAATCCTGTTTCTCTACCAGGAAGTCGGTGCCGACGGCAAGCCCAACCAAGAGGACAAGACCGTCCACAAGTTTAAGGCCAACCGAGCTGGTGTGGTCAAAAAGCGCCTATGCAAAGAAGGCGCAATCGTCCGCAAGGGGTAAGTTGTATGCGCCACGCCAAACAAGGGGGCGGGGCCGGGTGGCTGTGTGGGGGCGGAATGCAATTATGCACACCAAGCCGCCAAATAAGCGTATACACACACAAATTCTGATTGTTTTTGTTCCTCATTGTCCCACCAGAGAGGCGCTCTTGGAGCTGTCAGAATGCATACACACCACGGTCATTAAGGACATGTGCGCGGACTGCGGGGCGGACCTGCGTCAAAACGACAATGTAAGTGGCCTGCATTCCTTTCCCCCAACTCCAGACGCCTAACCGGTTTTCAATTCAAGGGTCAAGCCTCAGAGGCCTCCGTCCCCATGGTCCACACCATGCCCGACCTGAAGGTGACCCAGAAGCTCGCACAAAAGCTGGGCCACGATGACACCCGTCGCCTCCTGGCCGATCGTAAGCTCGTCCTGCTAGTGGACTTGGATCAAACTGTCATTCACACCACCAACGACCAGGTGCCCGAGAACATCAAGGGGATCTATCACTTCCAATTGTACGGCTCCCACTCGCCCTGGTACCACACCCGCTTGCGGCCCGGCACGGCCGACTTTTTGGAGCGCATGTCGCAGCTTTACGAGCTCCACATCTGCACGTTTGGGGCCCGCAACTACGCGCACATGATCGCCCAGCTGCTCGACCCCGACGGCAAGTTCTTCTCGCACCGCATTTTGTCCCGCGACGAGTGCTTCAATGCCACCAGCAAAACGGATAACCTAAAGTACGTCAGTGCCTGCAGGACTTGACCAGCCGCCTAACTGGATTCCTTTTTTTCAGGGCGCTTTTTCCGAACGGCGATTCGATGGTCTGCATAATCGACGACCGCGAGGACGTCTGGAACATGGCCCTGAATCTGATCCAGGTCAAGCCGTACCACTTCTTCCAGCACACCGGCGACATCAACGCACCGCCAGGACTCTCCAAGCACGAGCTGGACGGCGAGGGAGTCGACTTCAAAGGTAAGTCGGTTAGATCAGCCAAAGAGCCTTTTTTATTGCTTGGCTTCTCTTTGAAAGGAATAGATAAGATGGCGGAAAAGACTGGTGAGAAGGAAGAAACGGAGGATAAGCCGCCGCTGAAGGAGGACAGCGACAAGGACGAGAACACAGTCACGAGTACAAGCAAGGACGAGGACAGCAACGAGGACACAATGAACTGCTTCGAAGCGGAGAGCGAGCCCAAAATAGCCGAGGCCAGCAGCACCACGGAAACGGAACCAAAGGAAACCGATTCCAATGGCAGCGACAAGCCCAACGGCATTTTGACCGACCCGGAGGACGAGGATTCCTGCGAAAACGAATGCACAACCTCGAATCCAGAGTCCGAGAAGGCCAAGACCGAGGACCTGGACAGCGAGCAGGCCACCAGCTCCTCGGCCGACAAGCTCCTGCCCGAAACCGAGGATTCCCTGAAGTCCGAGGAAAACACCTTCGATCTCGACGATATTCCCACCACCTCGAAGAGCGCCAATGTCAAGGTGTCGGCCGATGGCCAGAAGCAGTTCGACATCGAGGACTCGGACGACTACCTGCTGTACTTGGAGGTGATCCTGCGCAACATCCACCAGCGCTTCTACGCCATCTACGACGAGACCACCGAGATCCCCGACCTGAAGGTGATTGTGCCCAAAATCCGCTGCGAAGTCCTGCGCGGCATGAATCTAGTCTTCTCCGGCTTGGTGCCCACCCACATGAAGCTGGAGCAGTCGCGCGCCTACTTCATAGCCAAGAGCCTGGGCGCCGAGGTCCAGCCGAACATAGCCAAGGACACCACCCACCTGGTGGCCGTCAATGCCGGCACGTTTAAGGTCAACGCGGCCAAGAAGAACCACAAGATCCGCGTGGTCAACGCCAACTGGCTGTGGACCTGTGCCGAGCGCTGGGAGCACGTGGAGGAGAAGCTCTACCCGCTCGACCGGAAGGTGCGCAACAAAGGCCGGCAGCCTCCCGCCCATTGCCACAGTCCGGAGCACGTGGTGAACTACAGCGAGCGGTCGGAGATCTCGCCCTCGAGCAGCGCCCAGCAGCAGGAGCAGGGCAACTTCCGGGAGACCCTCAATCCGCTGCTGGTCTTCACCAATGCCGACATCGAGTCCATGAACAAAGACTACGAAACCTTCTTCGAGTCCGACTCGTCCAGCGACGAGGGCCCGGCGGCCACTTTCGGTGGGTTTGCCTGAACCGCCAATCAAGCGTTTTACTTGAATTGCTTTCGTTTTTTTGTAGAGAATCCTCCGATGGACAAGAGTCTGAGGAAAAGGAAACGCGATGATGACAATTCGAACCGAGCCCACGACTTCTTCACCCGCACCGAGGACGTTATGATCGGCGCCAGCGGGGGCAACCTGGCGGACTTCGACCACGACTCCAACGATGGCGAGGAGCTGGCCGAGAAATCCTCCGACGATGACGACGAAATGCCCAGCGCCAAGTTCCGGCGCGGCGAGGAGCTGCCCTCTGACCTGGAAATGGGCTCCGATTCGAACAGCAATCCCGAGGACGAGGACGACGGCGAGTGGAACATGATGGGCGCCGCCCTGGAGCGCGAGTTCCTCGGCCTCGAAGACTAGATTTCCACGCAAATAAACTTAAAGGCATCGTAATTCTCATTCTCCTGTTCTGGACGTAAACTCTTGTGTTCTCTTTGCCCGTTTCCCGCAATTGTAAGTAACCGATCCAATGTAACATAAATTATGTTTTAAAGTAAAATAAACTCCGTTGAAACGGATCTTAGGCTTTAACTTAGTTCTATTCTATCTCCTTTATACAGAACTTAGCAAGTAAATAAAAACGATTTTTAGAAACCCTCGGCTATGTTTTGTGGGCTCCCAGCAGCCTTTGTTCCTTGAAGCGACTCACGCGCTTTTTCGGGGTGTGGGAATTGATGAACTCCTCGCTGGGCAGCGGATCGGGCGCGGCTCCCTGCTCCTCTACTTCCTGCACGACCTGCACGGAAATCTCATATAATAAAATATAGAATTCCAGATCTTTACCCACCTTTATATAGGCGCTCATGTCGGCCAAGTCGTCGTCCAGGGTTCGTGGCTTTTTCCCCGGTTTCTTGGCTGGTTTAGGCGCGCGCGGCTCTTGGCCCACAGCCGACTTGTTGCGCAAAATGGACTTCGTTTCTGTTTGGGAAAACTAAAGAAACGGTTAAATTTTAGCCTCCTCCTCCTCTTGCCCAAGCTCACCTGTCTGCGTGGATCGTCGTAGGCCGCCTGGCGCGCAGATTCTTGCAGAATTGGCACTTTGACTTCCTCCTCGCCCTGGTAGCTGTCCACGTAGATGGGCCGCTCGGGCTGCGGCTGCCCGCCGGCCTTTTCCTTCAAGTACAAATCATAAAAGTCCGCCGGGCAGGCAGGGCTTCCATCTTCGCTTTCCGGCTTATGGCCCACGGCCTGGGAATGCTGGAAATCGATCTTCAGCGTGTTAATGAGTCCACTGGAGGCCTCCAGGATTTGATTGACCAAATTGAAGTTCTGTTGGCTTTGATTCTCCTCCATGAATTTGAGATTATCCTCCACTTTCTTTAGAATGTCTGGGCGGGTTTTCTTGGCCTTCTCCGGCTCCGGCCGGGGGGTCTGCACATGTTTCAGGGGCTCGTCCAGTTCAATGACTTCGCGGGACTTGGCCTTGGGCAGCATCTCGGCCACGGTTTCGTTTTTGCGGAACTCCAACTTCTCCTCGGCGGGGGCAAACGAAATGCGCCGCTTTTTGTTGTCCGCCGGAGGCTCCTCAGCCTCCTCCTCCGTTGAGTTCTCCTCTTCTTCGTCGAATGGAAACTGTTCCTCTATAAGGACTTGCAAGTCGTCCTCCAGTTCGACCACCACGTCCACGATGTGGTTGAGCTCGCTGCTCATTTGGCTGGGGCTGCCCATTTGGATCTTCCGCATCTTGGCGGTCAGAATTTCTATTTGGGTTTTCAGGAACGGCGCGCGTTCTTCGAGGCTCAGCTTCTCCACTTGGCTACGAATCGTTGTCACCTCCTCGAGCTGCGCTTCCTTCTCCTCCACGTAGGCAGCCACAGTTGGTGGCTTGGGCTGGCCAATGCGTTTCTTGGAGGCTTGGACTTCGCTGCCGGCCGCCATGAGATTAAGGACCATTTGGTTGGTAGAGTTCTGGAGATCCTCCTCTTCTTCGGTTATCTCAGTTGGCTGGGTTTGCTCTTCGGCCTCGAGTTTCTCCAAAATGGCAAAGGCCTGCTCGTCCGTCATCTCTTCTTTCGGCATTGGCGCCGAATTATCACAGTCTTTGGGTTGGCCGAGAATCTGCTGGAGGGACTCGTCGTAGTTGTCGGGATCGAGGCCGAGTTCCTTAAGCATTTCCTCGTTGTCGAATTGATCGGCGCCTTCGTTTTCTTGTCGCTTTAGTCGCTCTTCCTGCTTTTCCTTTTGCAGGCTGACTTTGTGGTCCCTCAGCCACTTTTTGTGGGCTTCCTCGTCGAAGTCTTCAATAATCTCGACTTCGTCGTTCTTCGGCACGGCGCCCTCGAGAAGCGGCACATTCAGTTTTCCTCTAAACACAAAATGAGTGAGTTAAGCGAATTAAACAACTTTAAATGAGTCTTACTTCCAAAGTTTGGCTTCCGTTTCCAGCATTTGCAAATGTTCGTCGGCCCGGCGTATGCGCTGCGCGCAGATTTCCTTGGCCGTGTGAGCGGAACACTCGGAGAAGTAGTCCTGGTAATGACCCACCAGGACTTCGTTGGTGTGGATTAGGTGGCCAGGTATGAAGGCTTTGCTCCCGAAAGGCACCATAACCTCCACTCGGAGGTGCTTGCTAAATTCGTCGAGGTTCTTAATGGCGCTCTCGTTGTCCGCTTTGTAGGCCAGCCAACGCTCGCGCTCCTCTTCATTAGAGCCGATGGCCTGTCAGGGGAGAACATCAAATTGACGCACATTTAAATAAAACCAAATTTCCAACCTGTTTAAGAGCATTCTCGCGCCTCTCCATGACGGCGTTGACGGCGAGTGATGGGCAATCGATAATAATTTGCGATAAGTGCCACGAGTTGAGAGCGATAGTTCGCCAGCACGACTATCGATAGCAGCAAATTGAATTTCACAAGTGCATGGTTGCCGCCGTCCCCACCGACTGAGATAGCCAAACAACTAATTATGATAAAGTCTTGATCTTTATTTGATTTGCTATTCAGTGAATACAATTAGTCGTTATCACACAATTACAGAGAGATATCCGGATGGTGACGGCATGCATTTTGATTCATAGACTTACTTTAAAATATACAGGAATAAAGCTATTTCCAAATTTTGTTATTTATGCAAATCTCAAAAGTAAAACCCACTTAACGCGACTTTTTTCGTTGTGCATTCTTGCTTGTTCCATTGGCGCCCAACTGAGGGTAATTCTCTTTCATAGTATGCTCCTGTTCATGCTTTTCCACATCCCTATCGAGCAGCACTTGCTTGCAGGACCCACACACCTGCAAGGCCACCAGCTCCTTGCGCTGGGCCGGCTTCAGCTTATTCACGTGCTGTTGATGGACCAGATAAAGTTCCTAATCGAAAAGCAGCGATAAGATAATCAATTTCAAGAGTACTGATTCAATTCCTCCCTCACCTGTTGCTTGGATATGTCGGGCAGCATGGCCAATAACTCGGGGAATATTTTATTGAACTGATCCTTCAAGGCGCACTGGCAATGCTCATAGTACGCCTGGCTTTTGCAGGATCCATCGCGGAACTTCATCGACAGCAAACGGAACTCATTCAACACCTCCGGGGTACCCAATATTTCCTTCACCTGATCTACAAGTTTCTGCAACAAAACGATTACTCAACATCCTTAATCAGCAGCCCGATTAACTTACTTGATTCCTTAGATTAGTTTCCGGCGGATCGGTGTACGTATGCGTGGTTGGGACGACGTTGTAGCTGACGCCCGTGGACGTGGTGAAAGTGAGATTATTCGGCAGTTTGGCAACGGAGTTGACCGTAACATTGGACAAAAATCCTGGCGGCGGTTTCGTTTGCCCGTTCCCGCCCGGAAAACCCGGCGGCGGCGGTCGCATGGTTGTCGATAAATTGCCATTGCAATTGATGGCATTTGTTATGGGCGGCTTAGAGTCGTTGTTGTTGTTTTTCTCCTTCTGCTTGGGGGCCTTCGTTGGGGTCTCTGGGCTTGGTTTCTTTGTTTCCTTCGCTTTCTTTTTGGCCTGCTCCTGATTGTTGTTTGTTTTGCTGGCAATGCTGCTGGTGTTGCTGTTGCACCGCGCAACTGGGAGAACCGGCGGCGGGGCCACTTTGGCCTTGCGATTGTCCAGTTCGCGTTGCTTCTTCTCCGAGACCGGCTTCAGCCAATTCAAAGGAGCCTTCGTGCCAGAGGTTTTGATGGCGCTGGGCAAGGCACTTGGCGCTTTGCCCGCCACCGGAGCCAGGCTGGGGAATTCTTCTTTGGTCAGCTTGGGGGCGCTTTTCTTCAGGGCCTCCAGGCGGGCCTTCGTCTCCTGCTCCTGCTTCTGCACCATTTGGATCTTCTGGTAGTGGTTCGGATCGGCCACCGACACGTAATCGTCCAACAGAGGCCGATGCTTGGCCGACACGCTGGCCATTGAAACGCCAGAGCTGCTGGGTATCATGTCCTCCTCCAGTTGGCGCGTGGAGCGCTTGCCCTTGCCCAAGGCCGGGAAATCATCGGCAGCGGCCTTCTTGCTGTCCCCGGCAGCTGGCCGATTCGAGACGTGCAGAACCATTCCATTGGCACCAGCATGGCCACGGGCTCCATTCGCAGCGCTGGAATTGGCTGAAGTCGCTGGTTTCTTCAAGGCTGCCGAGGCCGTAGGAGTCGTGGGAACACTGCGAGCGGCAGTCACACCGCCGCCACTGCCAGCACCGCCGAGTGCCGGAAAGTTCTCTTTTGTGCGGGCAAGTCCCGAGGTGCCGCTCAAATTGCGCATGGACGGCGGAGGAGGTCGAACCAGCGAGACACTCGGCCCGGGAGTGATGCCTCCTAAGAGCGGGAAGTCCTCCTCGTTGCCAGCGTCGATGGTAACGTGATGTTGCTCACGTTGGCTGCTGGTCGAGGGCAACTCCTCCTCAAACAACTCCTCGGTGCGGGGGTTCTGGCCACGTGGCCCTAGGGTGATTTCCAGCTGCAAGGTGCGCGTCTGCTTGGCCTGGAGCTTGTTCAGGGTGTTGCCATGCACGTTGGCCACGTGGGCCTTGTACTCGATGTCGTTGCGAAAGGCCCCGATGAACTGCTCGGTGGCGCACTTGCCCTCCTCGCACAGGAAGTGCTCCTGGCGGAAGTGCTCGGCCAGATCCTCATATTGACTGAAAGCAAAGTAAATCAGATGGCCATTTGGCTTTCTTGAAGGTTTTTAAATACTTGTAAAACTCGTTGCAGCCATCGGCCTCGCAGAAGTGGCAGAAGTAATGCTCTCTCCTCAAGTGACGGAAGAGCTCGTCGCGGTCCACGTAGCGCTTGCTGCAGTACTCGCACAGCGGGTGCCCGCGGTGCGAGCGATTGTCCGAGTCGCCTTTGGTGTTGTGGCGCTGCAGCTCCGTCTGCGTGTAGCAGCGGCGCTCGAATGTGAAGATCTTCAGATGCTCCACGCACAGATCACAGTACAGCAGATTGTGCTCCCTGCGCACGTGGTTGCGTAAGGCCTGGAAAGTTCGATACGGCGGCACCGCACACCTGGGCACAAGAATAGTTATAAACATTGGCAATCAATGAGTTGGGTTACTCACTTGGGGCAAGGATGATCGAGCAGTTGGAAGAACCGCTGCTGGATGTCGGCAGTGCAGAAGCCGATGCGATACATTTTGCTGTAGAAATCCGAGCGGTTGTTGGCCTCCAGCTGGCGATAAGGCAGCTTTTCCACGGTAAAAAGCACCTAAAAAGCCAAAAGGTTTTAGGTTCCCGAGAGGGCAGAGGCTTGGGAAATTGGAGCCTACCTTGTTCAGCACATGGCGGCAAATGGGGCATTCGTTTTGTTTGCACAAAACTCGCATACGAGTCGAGCACTCGTAGCAGACGGGATGGTCACAATCGCCAATGGAGAAGATCTCCACGCTTTTGAAACAGACCACGCAGGCATCGTTGTCGTTGTCGACGGAGCTGGTGCTCTTGGAGTTCTCGACGACGGGAGCTGGGGTGCTCCGTGGGGGCTTGGCGGCCTGGCGGCGGTTTTGCTTGGGCTTGGGCTTGGTGGGGTTTGGGTTCATGGCGAAATTGGGATGATTTTTTGCTTTTTACTTGTTGCCCTGAAGAAGACCTTGAAATATTGTAGATAGCGAAGAATTTATGCACTGACACGTGTGTGTTTATGAACGCTTTTATACGGTTACTGTGTACAAAATGTTTGTGTTTCTTATGATTTAATTTTGATTTTAACTTTAATTTTAAACTTATAGAAAAATAAATGGGAGCGACGTGCACGCAATTATGTGGAAATGAGTAGCGCGGAATATGGGCAACCAGGGCTGGGAAACGGCGATTGATTGCCAGCCCTAGAGTAGTCGCACTACAATGTGTTTTTTAAATGGGACGACGACAATTTTTGCTAATGCTTTCGTAATCAGCAACTTAAAATCTATAAGTGTGCCAAGTTTCATCCAAATCGGGCTTGTTCCTTTACCCGCCAATAAAAAAACGATAACAAAAAAGTGAGTAGACTGGCAGCCCTAGAACAAGAAGAAGAAGACTTTTTTAAACAAACAATTCGAGGGGGCGGAGAATAAATGCCACAGCGGCAATCATCACAGGCCCCTCAGTTGAAATGTGTGGCGGTTGTTCCTCCTACGGTCGCAGCTGACGGCAACAGCTCAAAAGGAAAATAAAATTTGGTTGCGCTGGCCTTCCACAGCTCGAGGATGGACGACAAACTAAAGTACTCACTGCTACGTGGCGAGCTAGTGGACACACAGAGCATATGGACCAGGTAACCGGCCAGTTCACATCTTAAAACCCACCAGACACTAAACTATCCTCCACAGGCACGAGAAAAAGGTCTGGTTCATCACCTTGATCACTGGTACCTGCATGCTTTACTCAACGCGCACGACAATGCCTCTGCTGATGCCCGCTGTGGCAGCCGCCCAGAAATGGAGCAAAACGGATTCCGGGACAGTGCTCAGCTCGTTCTTTTGGGGCTACACGCTGACCCAAGTTGTTGGCGGGTATTTCAGCGATAGGTTTGGCGGCCAACGTGTTATACTGTTTGCGGCCGTCGGTTGGTCCCTTATCACATTCCTAATGCCCACGATTATATGGTCGGCGCCATCAATCAAAAGCTATGCAATTCCATTCATAGTTACCATACGAATTATAAACGGGGCTCTGCAAGGTGTCCACTTTCCCAGTATGATCAGCCTCACGAGTCAGGTAAGCCATGAACAGCTTTTATTTCCAATTTATTAATTAGACAATCCTTTTTAGAACCTGTGCCCGCAAGAAAGAAGCAGCTTCTTCGGCCTACTCACTGCCGGCTCAGCCATGGGCACTCTGCTCACGGGCATCTTGGGTTCCTTTGTGCTGGACTACTTTGGTTGGTCGTATGTGTTCCGCGTCATTGGCCTTATGGGATTCGCCTGGGCCTTGGTGCTGAGGTATTATGCGATGGCAGGAGAACGAAATCGCATCATAAACATTTCCGCACCGGCTCGGCTTTGTGCCAACAAGTCTCCAGCTGAATTGACTGTGCCCTGGCTGCGCTACTTCAGTCGGCTGTCCTTCTGGGCCTGTGTGCTGACCCACGCCTGTGAGATGAACTGCTTCTTTGTGCTGCTCTCCTGGCTGCCCACGTATTTCCACGATGGCTTCCCGCATGCCAAGGGCTGGGTGGTGAACATGATACCCTGGCTGGCCCTGCCGCCCTGCACTCTGTTTGCCAAATATCTGACCTCCGTGCTGCTGGCCCGCGAATGGTCGACGACCACAGTGAGGAAATTGATCCAGAGCTGCTGCTTTGCGGCCCAGAACCTGGCGCTGTTTATTATGAGCCGCACTACCAACTTCCACACGGCTCTGGTTTGCATGACTATCATTATTGGAGGCACAGGATTCCATAACAATGCAGTGACCGTGAATCCCCAGGACCTGGCACCGCTCCACTCTGGGAGTGTGTTTGGTTTGATGAACACGGTCGGCGCTGTGCCCGGTTTCTTGGGCGTCTACCTGGCCGGGCACATCCTAGAGGTGACGCAGAGTTGGCCGCTCGTGTTCAGCGCGGCCGCTGGCATAAATCTGATCGGTTGGATCATCTTTGTAGTGTTTGGTTCGGCAGAACCTATTGAATAATTCTTCTATTTATGTTTCTGTGTATATAATTAAATGCCTTTATTTCTAAGTAGCCAAGGACCCTCTCCATATGCATGACGAGCTAATAAAACGAGCGATTTCAAGCCTACCAAGCAGAACGATTTAATGGTTGTAAATAAAAAAGTTTAAAATTTCCCCGATTAACGAGGGATATTTGAAAACATTTATCGATAAATTTCAAATCAAACTCCACAATTAAATAATGAAAGCATCGCTAAATCAGGAAGGGAAATTATATTTTAATTATAGTAAATAAATTAAATGTGTTTTGGTTTCTACAAATAAGAGAGTTTTTTTTTTAATTCACGAACAATCGATATTTCCGAGGCAACCCTGAAGTATCGTTTGCCCTCCCACAACTCATTTAGTTGGGAAAACAAGTGGGACGCCAATTATTTGGGTTTTTTGTTTGAAATACGAAACTCATGGCCCTAAACGGCAAAAAAAACGCTCTTCCCAAGTCGAGGCGAGAGCGCAAGACGAATTTCTGGTCTCGCGAGAAAATAACAAAACTAATAGAACTTTACCGAGCCTCGGACTGCCTGTGGAATCATTACTCGGAGCTCTACAAAAACCAGAATTGCCGGAATAAGGCCATCATAGAAATATGCGAGGCCCTGGGCATCACAAAGTTCGAATGTGGAAAGAAAATACACAACCTCCGCAACCAATTCAATTCCGAAATGAAGAAGCTCGAACGGCGCCTCGAGGAGTCCGGTGAGAAGTACAACAGCGCCGTCCCCAGCACAGCCTGCCGATGGGAGCACTTCGAGACCCTTATGTTTTTGCGTTCTGTGATAGAACCGCGCCCAGGCTATCAATCAGCTTCACAGAAACTACCCGCCCAGGTTTGTACCAGTCTCTTGCCTTGGCTCATTTAACATGTGTGGAGTTCACAGAAACCTCAAAGTAAAATGGAATACTCCACCGAGGCAGCAGTGGCTATGGACTCCGTGGAAATTGAGCATTTAATAAGCTTGGACAGCAGAGGTAACGATGCCAGTAGCCAAAAAGCAGAGCTTGCAGAAGCCACCGCACTGAGCACAGCCACTGCCTCACCTGTGCCGCCATCGGTGGCCAGCTACACCTGCGCTACAGTTCCGAGCAACAACAGTTTCCGGGCAGTGGAGCCGGCTACAATACCAGTATCGAATTCTCATCCTCCGATGCGAGACCAATGGGACGCTTTTGGGGAACTAATTGGCAATGAGTTCCGTAACCTTAATTACGATGCGTCTCGGAAGAAACTGAAACGGCGGATTATGCAAGTTATGCTGGAGGTGGGCGATGAGGATGATCGGCTTTACTCGGCGGCGGGTTGTGAATAATATGGCCAATACAGAAAGGTTGAACGTTTTTAGTTTGTTTTTATTTCATTGTAAGAAAGCAAAATTCCGGGCGGACCCACAACAAACGCTGCACACACGCTTTACTTGACTTCCTTAACCTGGAGGCCTGGGGGCAGGGACTGCTTGATCTTGTCGGCCTTCTCCTTGTCGTGCACAACGAGTGTGTAGAGGAAACGGGAGCAGCGGATCTTGAACTTGGTGTTCTGGGGGTTCTTCTTGATTTTCACGGCACGCGCGTCCGTACGGCGGGCTTTGTTGAGAAAATCTTTGACTTCTTTAATTTCGCGCGGCATCTAAACAAAATACGCAGATAAGTGAAACAGCCAAAATTAGATTAAATTCAACACGTACTTTGCGTTTGTTGGTTTCAAAACGTTATTTATAAAAGTCCAAACAAGTTGACTTTTGCACGTTCCGAGTAAGAGAAGGAAAGAAAATTTTGCTTGCGCATTTCCGCCTGTCAAATTTCGCGCAGGGTTGCATTGCAAACAGAAAATGTTAATCAGGGAGGATTTTTTTAATAAAATATTATTTTTAATTACTTCGGCCGCCCGATCTCACTTGAGTCCAAGTTTTAAATAAGGAAACAAAAAATAACTAATTTGAAAAAATGCTGGGTTCAGGTTAAGTGTCCACTGTTAAATAACAACTTACACCGGCCTTCAAGTTCTTGAATGCCTTGGATTGTAATAAGTATTTCGGATGAGTTATTTAAAAAAAATATATATTAAAGCTGCCCCAGCCTCTGACTCTTCTGGAGTTAGTGTTTCTTTAAAAGGAATAAGAAAGTCAGGCAAAATAATTTTAGTTCACTTTAAGTGTCCATTCCTACACTGTCCTTCAAATTTTTGAGTGCTGGTGATTGGCGCGAAGCCTTTGTAATTTAAATATAAATCAGCTGTTATTATTTATTCCCATTATTGGTGAGTAGCTTGCTTAACATTACCGAATTTATATATTTTAAATCGAGCTAAAATACATGTATAAATGTGCTAATGCTGCAATTCTTTAAAACGAGTCGGAATATTGTAAATACCTTAAATTTTTGGCGCTCTACTTGGCGGGAGCTTTTTATTCCCCGTGTCACGAATTCGCGGCCAGCCAGCGGCCAGCTGTTTTTTTCACTTGACTTTGGAGTGTAAGTTTGAAAGACGTGGGAGAAGCAGGTCCAGCGCGCGCGGTCTTTCATCAACCAACTCAAATCAGCAATCTAAATCCAAGTAAAGCAAACAACAGATAAAACCAACAAGATGACCTTGCCTGCCGATGAGGACTTCGACGTGAAAAATGGAATCATCGACGGCCCTACGCCCCCGCACACCGACCTGGCCGCCCTCTACAAACAGTAAACAGCAGCCACTAAATTTAGCATATAGTATACGTATATAATTCTTTCATGGACCGTCATCGGGCAGGAGCTTTGCGTATTACACCTTCCGCGTGCGCCTGCCCTCCACTCTGGCCGGAATCGTGGCGGGCCTGGCCGAGGACAAGGACAAGCTGACAGCCACCTATGGGGCGGTGGGTGTTGCACTTTTTTGCATTGCATAATTTTCACTGCCCTCTCGCTGCTTCCAGGACGCTGGCCCTGACATCGACCAATGCACAGCCGCCGTGGCCAAGCTACGCGATGAAGTCCTCAGCAACGGCCTCCTCGAGTCCTTAGAGGGCAAGGGTAAGACCAACTGCCCAGATTTTCCCGCTCTAACCGATTTGAATCCCAGATGCCGACAGCCTCGAGTGGAACTCTTTCCTGGCCCAGCTGCCCGAGGGCAAGCGCTCGTACTTCTCGGCCTGCTGGCTCTACGCCGAGTGCTACATGTACCGGAAGATCTATGCCATTTTCCAGGGCTCCGCCAGTTTGGCCGGCTACGATTACTTCGGCAAGCAGAAGCAAACGGCTGCCCAGGTCAGCACAGAGGCCATGGTGGCCGTGACAGAGGCCACCAGGAGCACGGCAAAGGACGCGGCCACATTCCGGCAGCTGCTCAAACTGAATCTCTGGGGCAATCGCTGTGATCTGTCCATCACCTCCGGCAAGCAGGTCAAGCCCACCGGCAATGCCTTCGAGCAGGTCTCGGCCCTCGACGAGAATTTACTAGTGGACGCCACGGCCGCCATCTGGCAGTGCCTGGCGGCCGGCGGGGCTGCCCTCGTGGACATTGTGTGCGACAATGCGGGCTACGAGCTCTTCACGGACCTTATCCTGGCCGAGTACATCATTGACAAAGGCCTGGCCCAGAAGGTGCGCTTCAATGTGAAGGTCCAGCCTTGGTTCATTTCCGATGTGATGCCGCAGGACTTCCACTGGACGCTGGAGTTTCTGGCCAGCCATCCGCAGGCCCAGCTGGCCGCTCTCGGCCAGAAACTCAAGCAGTTCACGGCCAGCGGCATATTCGAGCTGGCTCCCCTGGAGTCCTTCTGGACGGGGCCCTATGAATTTTACCGCATGCAGCAGGCCAAGCCAGAGCTCTACAAGCGGCTAAGCGAGGCTGAGTTGGTGATCTTCAAGGGCGATCTGAACTACAGGAAGTTGCTGGGGGATTTCTCCTGGGACAGCACTGAGTCCTTCGAGACCTGCCTGAGGGGCTTCCGGCCGTCGAACCTCTGCACGCTGCGCACGATCAAGGCGGATTTGATATGCGGGCTGCCCGCGGGCCTGGCCGAGCAGATCTACGCCAAGGACAAGGAGTGGATGCTCACGGGGGCCTACGGGGTCATCCAGTTCGCCTCGAAGAAGTGAAACTTCTGCCGTTTGTTATGGGAAATAAAACCCGCTAAATGTCTACGACTATTGTCCTTTTATTCAGTTAGGCTTACGACTTAATTGTATTGCATTCTATTAAGAACTTCTGGGGGAGGCTAGAAACTTAAACATGCGACTTTACTTGGATTGGTACAAAAAATATCTCTCGATCTAACGCGTTAATCTTATCGGTATATAAGTAGGGTGTATATATGGATTACAGTTATGCGTATAAATTATGCCGGCGACAGCTGGGCTCTCGTAAAAAAAGTAGGGGTATTCTCAAGTCTTATCAAGGTGGAGCGAATGAAAGTTCAAAATTGCATTGATAGAACCAAATTAGAGTTACGTTTTCTGGGAGATATATAAATTTTTGTTCACAAAATGCAATTTGAATTCAACTGATGATATGGCGTTAGGTCCTTGGTGATGGAGATTAAGGCGCCATCCTTAATCATTTTGTACATTAAGGCTCCCAGATTCTTGGCATCATCGATTCCCGAATGGGCGCGCCCCTCGAACGGCAGGCCCACATGGGCCAGGGCATCGCCGAAATTGATCGGACGGTATTTATACCATTTCCGGTAGACGGCCCGGGCATCGATCCATTGATTGAAGTACGCGGCCTTGCGCATCCTCTTGCGGCTGCACTCCTTGGCCAGGCACACCCCAAAGTCCCAATCTGTCCAGGTGACAAATGCACAATTTCCCAGGACATTATCCTTGCGCATCTTGGGCAAGACCAGGTTCCGGGCCCTCAGCTCTTTGCGCAGCCACTCGTGGAACATCATCAGGGCCGTTTGCAAGGGTATTCCGTTGTCCACGGTCTTCTGCTGGATGCCGGTCAGCTCCGTGCAGTAGGCGCTCAGCCGGGGCGACTCGATCGGCATTATGTATTTGTGGAACTCGGCCTCGATCTTGCCCGTCTTCAGGTTAACCAAAACGGCAGGAAATTCTGCAAGGATTTAAATTATTAAACGATCAACTGCTTAGCGTTGCCACTTACCTATGATTTCGGCCTCGCGCCACTGCGGCGGGGCCTGCTTCTCCCAGCAGGTGGCCTCGAAGTCCACGGACACTACGTACTGGTAGGACTGGCCAGGATATAAATCTTATAAGTGGGGGTTTTGGGGGGGCGACTAAGGGCTGCTTACCTGCATGGAGAGTTGCTTGGATTTGCGCGATTTCTTGGTTTTGGCCGAGGCAGCCGGCGGCCCAGTGGGCGATTCTTCGGCCTCGTTGTGTGGGTCGTCGGGGTCCTCGCGGTTGGGATCTGGCCGGGCGCCCTCCACATAAACCGTATCGATCCAGCCCAATTGCCTGCAAAGGACGCAACCAATGATAAATTATTATATTTTATTAAAAAGAAAATCTAAAAAGAAAATGATTTTGAGCCGCCCTCCACGCCATAAACGCCTCGGCCAACGGTGCTTTTGTCTTCCGATAACGCAATTATCGATAAAGCTGGCGGCAGGGTTACTCACATTTTCAAAGTTTTTATCGCGTTTTTTTAAGATTTATTTCTAAAAAGTAAACTTCCTGCTTTCCTTAATTCACAAAATATTCGTTTTGACTGGAAACTAGTGGGGTTTGGGGTTGTTTGATTGGAGCAACTGAAACTACTGCTTGCCGTAGGAAACGATCATCGGCTTGTCCTGCCACAGGAGGCCATTGGTCTCGTCCAAGGCCTGTGCCACCACCGCTGGCAGCTCCGAGTCGTTGAGGTTTTTGAACGTGACAAACGCTTGGCCCTTCATGCGGCCCTGCTGCATCAACTTGATATCGAAATTGCTGGGCGCTGTGAAGCGCGAGTAGAGATCCTGCAGCAGGGATTCAGTCACTTGCTTGGCCAGATTCTTGATATACAGCTTGTTGCTGGGTTCCCCTCTTTGGTAGTTCTTGTAGACTGGCAGCTCTTGCAGTTCAGCCGGCGTGAGCTGTTTCCCAGGCACAGCCAGCGGCTCTTTTTTCTGGGGCAGGCTTTGTGGCAACTTCAGTTCGATTTTGGGAGGCTCAAACGTAGGCGGCACCACAGGAGTTTTTGTTTGCGGCCTGGTGGCAGCCTGCTGGAGCATTTGGCGGGCCTTTTTGGCATACTTCTCGGCCTGATGAGCGCTTAGATTCGTCGATGGACGCTTGCGTGAGGGCTGCTCATCGTCTTCCAGTTCACTCTCGTTGTCGCTGGCCAGTTCGGTTTGTGTGGCTATGCTGCGTTGGGTTTTGGGCAGAGAAGACGCCTGCTTTTGTTGCTGCTCAAATGGCGGCTCGAGATTCAGGCGGTTCATCAGCTGGATGACCTGAATGTAGAAATTGGAATTTCTAGTCAATTCCCTGCCAATGGCGGCCACAATGTCGGGAGTAGCGGGCGGGTATTTATAGCGCAGATATGGCGGCGGCTGCATGAAACCAATTTTCGTATTTTGCACAAACAACATTTCTATATACTTATTGATATCGGCGACGGCAGCCGGCGGTGGCGTCAGCTGGGCCTGTGTGGATTTGTTGGAGCGCTGCGGCTGGGCCGTGTCCGCCTCTGCACGGGGACAGAAGGGGCTGACTTTTAACGGCTTGTCCAGCTGGTCGCCGAGGTTGAGGAGCTGCTCCAGGGCCAAGCCAGCCGATGATTTTGTGTCATATTCGAGGAGAGCGCGGCGCCGGCCGAAGGGATGCAGCTTTTGCGGCGTGGTCAGCTGCAGCTGTTGCAGGAACTGGGCGAACTGGTCGATATTACAGGGCATGCTCTTGATCAGCAGCTTGTTGGTGTTGAAAGGCCGGTCGGCGGTGGCGGAAGCCTCAACACCAGTCATTTTTATATAAATGCGACTTAAAAACAAATGAAAAGTTCAGAGCTCGCGAGAAAGAGGGTTGCCATTCGCCTCTCACATGGCCAAAGTTGCCTGCCGATGGCAACCTAGAGATGTGCTAATTATCGAAAACAATTTTAAAAATCGATATATTTAGAAGGCGCGCTTTTTTAAATTGAGCTGGGGCTTTGTTTGCTGGTTGTGTTGTTTTTTATTGACCCGATGACGCTGGCCATTTACTTTCACTTGCCACCTCAATCTGCGATAACAATCGCCTGGCCGACATGTGACCGGCACCCCAAGCTTTGTTTGCGCTGTGTCAAAACAACTAAAACCACCAGCAATCTTGGGGCCGCCTGGCGTCGCAGCCAGCCTTGGCCATCCCTCCTCCCCACAGCTGCTCCGATTGCTCTTGTTGTTGTTGTTAGCCGTTGCTGCCGCTGGTGATGGTGCGCTGCTCTCCTGCTTTGACCGGTTTGTGCTGGCGCGCGCGCCTCGCCAACAACAAATTGTGGAAAAATAAACAAACAATATCAGTTGGCCTGGCCTACGTGCAAAAAATATTTATATAGTATGCTATATCTATCGCTCTGTCGTCTTCGCTAATGCATATGCATAATAAAATGTAAAGCGGCTCTCATGTAAAATTTATACCAAGCACGCTTTGTTGTCTTTCAGGTGCGTAATTAAAAAAGAACCACGGACCTCGGCCTCGTCAAATCCACAAAAAAAGTCAATGCACTTGAGGCCTTAAGTGAAAATTACGTCTTATGGGCATCACTGGCCCCGCCCACACAGCTGGCATATTTGCAATGATTAAGTGGAGGGACAATAACGGGACTCACTTTCGTTTTCGTTTTCGTCATTCACTGCAAATGCGGAAGCACAAAAAATGCACACACACACACACACACGCGCGTTAAAAGAACCGCTACACACACACACGCGGAGAATTGGATGAATGAACTCTGCGCTCGACGGGGCAGTCTGCCTATTTGAATTTTAAATTATGCAGTGCAATGCAATGACGGACGGGGGGCGTATGGAGGGTTAAGGGGGCGTGGGCTCGTCGGACAACTGCCTCCTGCATTTTAAGTGGCACTAATGGGTTAATTCTATATTTAGAAATGGGGCCCTCTGTCAATTTACTTGACGCGTTTTTGGGCAGCGACAACACTGGAAAGGGGGTGGAGGGAGATCTACACTTGCAGTCTGTAGGGATAGAAAAAATTAATCAGATCTGCGTGATAAGATAAGCGAAGATAAGAAGACGGAAATTAACTGGTTTTATTTTATATCTAAAGTAGAATTACGTCTATAGTTCTATTGGAATGGTCATTCATTCTTCTTCTTTTCTAAAATTCCTATCGTCTATAGTTCAATTTGAATGGTTAGGAAATCTTACAGAGGTTTGTCATCTTTAAAGGAATTTATTTCCTATAATCAAATTCCCTGCTACGTAGTTTTCCCAGGAAGCTTTACGCCCATAATAAATTCCCAGGTAATAAATAAATTACAAACAACTCTCCCATGACATCGGGAAGTGCCTCGTAAATATCTTTCAAGATCTCTTACCTTGATTTATTTGAAATAAACGCTGTCTCATTTAGAAGAATCGCTAATTGCCTTCAATTTCGAGCTCCCTAAAAACCTTGACACTAATCTAGCCGAGAAACAATTGGCAATTATAAAAAAAAAACCAGGTAGAGCCGTGGGGGGAGGGGGGGAGGCGAAGAACAGCCTCCAATTTGTATATTGGCCCGGCACGTGACTTTCAATTTACGACCGTAAACCTTCCAAAACGGCCTTAAAAAATGGCTATCAATTACGAAGCTTTATGAGCTTCCCCAGGAGGTGGGGGGATGGGAGAGGAAATCGTGTTGTATGCAAATTGCAGTCAATTAGTCATTTCCATAAATTCATATAGACTGCAATTTATTTATAGAATTTCCATTAGTCGAACGCCCCCGCCATTGACATTTGAAGATCTCCAGGGAAATCTGAAGGAATTCGGGTGATTTTGCACGATCCGTATGGATTTTGGCTGGGGCAAGGGTAGAAATAAAATTCAAGTTCAAATGAATCAAGGAAAGGCGAATCGATTGTTGCCGGCCGGTTGGGGAAAATCCGGCTGAAAGCAGTTTTCACCAAACTTATCCACACACACAGCCAGCACACCAAACAAGGCATAGGGCGGCCTAGAGTGGGGGGAGGGCCGTGTCGAGTCGACCGAAGCAAATAAATAAAAAAAAAATGCAATCAAAATTGTACCACCAACAGAGACACACAGGCACCGCCCTGCGAGAGGGGGTGGGGGGGCAGTAGGTTGCCTGGTAATTTTGTGCACGCTCCCTGCAGCGGCTGCACACACGGCGTATGAGCGATGTTCGCAACACTTGAGTTTTTGTTTTTTGTTGATTGATTGCCGGAGTTTTATTTCGCCATGCAACTTAAATTTGCATTACCCGGAACAAGCTTCCAGTCTGGCAACTTTGATGCATTTGTAGATTCGATTATTTATCTTTCCGCGTCATCGCCGAGAATCGAAAATGTTATCCAACGGGCGCTGCCACCTTGAAAACATTGAAAACCACAAGAACGATACCGATACCCCGCTATCGCTTTCTCGCTCGCTCTCGGCATTGCCTGCCGGAATAAACTAAACGTAACCGCTTTTCTGGTTTTTCTCGTAAAAAGAATTCCAAATTCGCATCAAGATTTTTATTTTTTTATAATAACCCAAATTGAGCTTCGCATAGGCGGCCATAAAAAAAATTCCAAAACTCGGCATTTAACAAAACAAAATGCCGGCTTTTTTTGGTTCTAACTGGTTAGCCGGTCGCCTAGGTTTATCAGAGCCCGCAGCAACGTATGAGCTCTGGTTTAAAAATAAACCCCCCACCCCACAGCCAGAGAGATAATCGAACGGGAAGAATGGAATGTTTGGTTGCCGAAGATCGAAACGAGGCTCCCCCCACCGCCGATCCCAGTAGTTTTCCGAGGTCACCGGGAATTGCGTCTCAGCGACGACACTGGCGTGGGATCGGGTCTATGAGTCAATTCTTGGGAGTCCAAAAATAACTCGCTCTTTTATAGGGTTTGCTTTGGATTAAAGCCGACCAGAGTTCTATTTTTGGTTTACTGCGCACTTTATAACACGCAGGGCAATGATTTCCAACTCTGGAGAGATCGGCAAACTCTACACAGACCTTATCGCCGAGCCGAACAGACGGACAAACGCCATAAATCTTGCAATTGCGGCGGCTACCCTAAAAACTCTACAACTGCAGCAGCACGAGAGCAGGTCACGGGAGGCCACACAATGCCGACACACCCTGCGGGGGGTGGGGTGGTGCACTTTTGAAGCTTCCAATTGCCCGCCCTGAATCTGTCACTGGACGGACGGCCAGAGCAGCTCGCAGCTTCGTGCTTCAATTTCAATTACTTTCAATTACAAGAGCCGCCACGGTTGCAGTTCTTAAGTTGCACATAAAAGAGCTCTATTTTTAGGTCCGACAATCAGACGCACAATTGCAGGCTGAATTGAACCCTGGGAAATGGTGAGATCATATGACCTATTAGATCAGATCTTTCAAATCTTTCCGTGCATTATCAAATCGATTTTTGTTTATTTCATCAATTCGCAGGCAAACAAATCAATCAATCCGTCTTGTCAATCTTCCGAAATTCGCGGGGGTGTATTGGATTCTTTTTCTATGACAGCTGAGAAAACACTTGCGGTTTTTTCCCAGTATATCAGTTTACAGTTAAGCTTTCTTGGCGTAACTAAATAGGTAAAAATTACATAAGCCCATGGGATAAAAATAAAGAGAATCCCGCGAATAGCCGACCCAGGCAATTAACCAAGTCGTGACCAACTATTATTAAACTAATCGGCATAGTTATATTCACGATAAATACTATATTCATGTGGATCCCAAGGCCGAGTCCAGGGTGAGTCGGGCGATGAACCAAGCAGAACAAAAAAAATACGGTAAACAAATATTTACAGTTCTATAGGATTTACAAATATTTGGAAAAAGTGCGGAGAGGCGTCGCCATAAAAAAAAACATAATTCATTAGAGCAAAAACAACAACAACTAACCGAGCAATCAATACGACCGCAGGAGAAGGACGCCAGGTGGTCAGGGCAGGGAGAGGGGGGGGGGGTGGCTTGCAAATTAATAGCCCCTCTAACTGCAAATGTAAACAGTTAGAAAAC
>JBAMCP010001112.1:0-27775 GCA_037075105.1 Lissocephala sabroskyi | reverse complement strand
AAACACAAAATTCAAAATCAGCCTGAGCTTTTTAGAAAATTACAAGTCAAGTATTTTGGCCTGGCCCAGGCAGCCAATGCAGGCAGGCTGAATGCCACCGCCGCAGCCTCTTCCTGTGACTTGCCAAGTTTGCTTGCATATTTTTCATACTCTAAATTTAATTTGAACGGGCGCTTCAGTCTTGTTATGCTGAAAAATTGAAGTTTTGGAACCACAACCTGAAATTGGAGTGGTTCACTTGATAGCAAAGGACACGCTCCTGCCGATCTTTCCTCAGTAATGTTCTCGCCCTTTCGCACCCTCAGGAAGTCTGGTGAAAATCGGTTCTAGGAAAGGTGGAAGTTCAATATTCACTATTTTTTTAATTTTCATTGGTTTTAGTTAGCTCCCGAACGAATTTTCTACAGCCAGCTTTGCTCCAGTCGGCATTGATTAGAGACAATTGTGGCTTTGCCTCGGATAATGGTTCCCTCCTACTCTCAGCCCTCTGCAAACATCTATGGCTCTTGTTCTTCTTGTGGTTCTGTCTTTGTCTGTGGTTCTCCTTTTGTTTCCTTTAGTTCAACTTCTGACAATCTTAAAGCGAAAGCATAACACTAAAAAGGAAACAAACAGATCAAGAATAAGAGATCAATCTTCTACTTTTATCGATCGGGAGTCTGCCACTTTCATCCTCCGCTGAATGTGTCTACCTGAAACCTTTGGCTTAATTCAGACAATTAATATGCCAAATGCTCTATACTGCCAGAATATTTAAAGGAACATATAGGGAATCCCCCAATCCCCCGTCTTTCATTTAAGAGTATGCTAAATTCGATGTGGCCAATTTAAAGCTCCTAGTTTCCTATTTTATTTATGGCTGCCGTGCAGCGACCAAAAGATGCGCTCTGCCGTTTTTTTCTGGTGTTCGTTAAAATTTTGCATACGCAATGAAGATAAACGACATGCAAAAAATGTCGCCGAATTTAAAGTGCAATAAATCAGCCGGCCAAGGCGGAGCAGACGGACTCGAAAGATGCCAGCGGGAGAAGGAGTTGGCTGGCGAGACATTTTCAGGCGGAAGCAGCGCCATTTTGCGCCGAATGACAACTTCCGGTCTGGCCGAAGAGCACAATTTAAGTTAATACAAAAAAGAGCCAACGACGATGGCAACTTTGCCGTCGCCTCCACAGGCATAATTTTCACTTTGGCAAAGCAACAAAGTTTTAACGCGTTGCTCGGCGCTGGCGTTTAATCCTTTAAATTGCCAAGGGGACGCGAATTTGCTTTCCGTGTATTAAACAATTTTCCCAGCGCTAGCAATTAGCTAAATAAACAGGACGCCGAGAGAGCTGGCGCGCTCGTCCTTTTCGGCTTTCCGTTTTTTACAACTTTTCTTTCTTTTTCTGTTACCAGCGACTTTTGTTGCCGCAGGACGCCTTAGTGATGTTGCGGTTGCTTTGGTTCTCGTATCTTTGTATCATTTTTATGGCGGTGTCATTGGCATGTCGTAAAATGTGAGTGACGCCATACACAGCCACCCCAACCCCCGCGCGGACACAATGCGAATGGTGGGCGGTGGTCGGCTGGCTGCCAGTGGGCGTGTGAAATTTTTCATAAGCTTGTGCTACATTTGGCGGCAACACGACGCGCCAGCCGCGGCTCCACTGGCACCGACTTGAATTCTTTTTTATCCGCCCCGAACTCTCGCCTCCGAGACAATTTGCATAAGGTATGTGCGTGTGGGTGGTCGGGTGTGTGTGGCATGTGCGTGAAAAATCGAGTGTGAATGAAGCCTCGACCGCCTGCTCATCGGTGGATGGCGGCTGGTGGCTGGGACGGTGATTTGAGTGGCTGTCAATGTGTTGCACAATGCGAGGCCATCAGGCGGCAATGCCTGAGTTCAAACTGCAATTGCCCATTTGGCGAGGGGAGGGGAATGGAATCACCATAATCGCAAAGATTTCACAGCGGTGATTAAATGCGAAGTCGGATTTATTTGCTTTCAAAAAAAAGGCATTAAAATCACCGTGACTTTCAAGAGCTCCTCAGGGCTCATCTGATGAACAGTAAAAGATTTTAAGCTCCAATTGTCATAAGTGAAGCTGCATATAATTAAAAATCAAGGAGATTTTATGGAGCTCCAAATGAGCCTGGCGTTAGGTAGAGGAGCAGAGGT
This sequence comes from Lissocephala sabroskyi, assembly GCA_037075105.1. NCBI lineage: Eukaryota > Metazoa > Arthropoda > Insecta > Diptera > Drosophilidae > Lissocephala > Lissocephala sabroskyi. The sequence goes on along the minus strand of JBAMCP010001112.1, from coordinate 25,617 downwards.
TTTTCTTTCCTGTCAGCCTTGCAAAGCCGCTGTAAGCTTCAAATTGGAGAAATAAAAAAGACAAAGCAGCTGCTTTATTTTTTGAGTGGCCCTTAAATCACAGTTACTTGGAGGAAGAGTCAATTATTAAAATTTAAAAATTCCAAAAAGGAAAGAAAAATACTGAATCGAAGGGAATAAAGTTCTAAAGCTAATTTATCAGTTGCCTTCCTTTTTCCCTATTTTGTTTTGAATTCTAAGCCAAATATTTAAAAAGAAGTCGAGCAAAATTCAATCCAAAGAGAAGCATTACGTTTCTTAAAATTTTTGTTGTCGGTCTTGGGAACCCTGAAGTCCTAAAAGCTTAACGGTTACAGATTCAAGCCAGCCCATTCGAATCGATCAATTAAAGAAGCTTTTTTTTAAAGCGATTCGAATAGAATCTTCTGTTTCGAATCTGCAACTGCAATCCCGATGTCAAAAAGTCGGGCGCCTGCCAACAACTACAAATCCTGCCCTTGGAGAGTTCCAGCCTATACACATATGCCTGTCCAGAAGCATTGAAATGCTGCAATCAAGCTGAAAAATCACCACACCATGTTTTTTCTTGCTACACCCACACAATCCGAACGAAAGCCACAAAGATCCCATGCTGAGAAAAACCTCAGGCAAGACCGACAACTTCCTTCCCGCTCCCTGCTCTTCCCCTTCCACAGAGCCGGCAATCAAGCAATTGATACACACACACAAACACATGCACCCGCACGGCCATTCATCATATAATCGTCAGAGTTAATGCATCAATGCGCCGAAAAGTATGCTAAAAGCAGTGAGGTTCTGTCAACTGCCAAAGGGGAATAGATTTCATGTGCGTAGTGGGAGAGGGGAGGGCACGGTGATGGCAGGAGTGTCAGCAACAGGCCACACCAGCCAGCTATTCATTATCGGCAGCAGCAGCAACAACAATGGGATCGAACCACAAGTAACCAGCCCTTCGGCTGCACAGAGTCTCACTTCGCCCCACAAAAACTTCATCAATGCGACCGCAGACGATGTTGCCGTTGCATTCGATTTGTTGCTGTCAGTGGAGCACCCACCAAGAGGCTGGGAATTGCGTGGGTGACCCATTTGGGAAGTGGGCTGCGCGACAGAATCTGTGTCAATTTGTGAACACTCAACCGAGCGCCGAGGCGACGGGGATTATGAGATGACCGGGAACACTTAGAAGCGGATGGCTGGCCCTCTGCTTTCGAGGAAACAAAAGAAGCGCACATCTAATCCATTTGCCATTTGGCTGCATTTAATGACGTTACTGAAGTTATTATTTTCAGTGGTGAAATTCCATGCACCGTGGCAAGGACACCGGCAAATCGCAACCCCAACTAGCCGGCTCGGTGGGGTCGGTTTGTTTGCGTTTCGTGTAATGGACTTTAATGGAATTACAGCGACGGCCGGGCAACTGATATTGGGCAAGTGCAGGAGAAAGTTGAGCACTGAGTGGGCAAACGCAAGGCAGCTGCTTTCGTGTATTTAGTTACAAAGTTGATTCACTGCAGTCCGCGGATCGCATTATGTGCTGTTTCGGAGGATTTTGGTTTTTCTTTTTCCCCATTTCGGCTTAAGCAATTAGCAATTTTAGCAATTTAGCTAAAATGCAATCAGCTGGTCAGCCGGCGGGCCAAGGCAAACAATTCACAACACACACAGACACACACGCGTGGCCAGGCCCGAAGTGGCATAAATCAAAGAACCCGCAAGACAAGGCGTCAATGGGAATCGTTCCCACGCGACGAAGTCTTAAAAAGAATTGTACTTTTTAAATGTTTCAATTCAGCCAAATCGAGTCGTTCAGCTAAGAAAACTTCCTTGGTAGAAATAAAAAGGCTTTTAGCCATAATAAAAGTTGAACGGGCACTGTTGCCCCAATAAGTAGGCAATACATTTTTTTGAAATTAAATTTTATTAAAAAATCAGAAGAATCGAAAAAAAATTAATTTAAAAATCATTTCTTAATCACGAATGCTCAATTTTGATTTTTTATAATTAAAATCAAGGCATAGACGCTTTTTGGGAGTTCGCTATAAAAGAAATCTCATCACAGCAGAATAAAAACGAGGCAAGAATGCAAGCAACAAAATAATGTAGTTTTTTTTAATAAAAAACTGCATTTGTTATTTATGCGATAAAATGTTCTTCGCCTATAAAACATATACACAAACTCATACACAAAATTCGGCAACAATTACAAACTTAAAATCAATAATAACCAATGAAGACTTCTATTGGTTCGGTGGGCCAAACTGAAAAGAAAAGTTGCCCAAAAATCCCCTTAAGTTCCAAAGAGCATTTAAAATTTCATACAACCAACATAAAGTTGTGGTGTTTTCCTTTTCCTTATACACTTTCATATTTTTTATATTTTTTCCCCGTTTTTGCAACCTTGGGCGTCTTTAATCTTCGTTAGTTTTGTTGGCAGGCCCGACATGCAAAAGGAAAACAACAGCGGCCGCATGCCAAACACATCAAACGCCAAGACGTGCACTTGTATGGGTGACTCCCTGCCCGCATACATATGTGTGTGGGTGTGGATGTGGGTGTGAGTGTGTGTAATGTGCATGTAACTGCTGTCAACGCCAAAAACAGCCCCATTCCTACCCATCGATCCCCTCGAGCCACTGCCACGTTCAAGTCCTTTTGGCCCATCGCATGCGGCAACTGCGTGTGTGTGTGTGTGTGTGTGTGTGTGCGATGCATTGGTGAATACAACCGCGAAACTACTTAAAATGCAACAGCCAGAAATTGTGGGGATAGCAAAAATTGCATGCGTGATGAATTTTTTCACATTGGCAACATTATAAATGCAACAACAGCAGCAAAAGCAACAACAACAGCAACAAACAGAGCGCTGGTTGCCAGGCAAACATCCAAAATATGCAAATCAGACAAATGTGCAGAGGAGCCAACCAACCAAAGGACCAACCAGCCAACCGCCCTCGCCACCTGACAACCAACGTCGCCCTGCCATCCACCGCCGCAGCTATTGTTTTGCATAAAGGCGGAAGAAGCAGATGCTTAAACTTTTATAATAGAAAATTTCCTTGGCGGTTGAATTGAACACTTTTGAAGATCCTTTTGAAGAGCCGCCGAGCGGAGAGGCGAGCGAGCACGCAAGGACTGCAAGGAGGCCACGTTGCAGTTTCGCTGCCACATATGCTGCCTGCCAATGTCTATTATCTATAAAATGCCCGCAGGTACTTTTCCACTGTTTTCCCATATTTCAATGGAAAAAGCGAGCCCAGAGACTCCGCCGAGTCCTGGGCGTGCGGCCTGGCCCACCAACCATCGCCTGGCTGATAGCAAATGTGCGCCTCGCTTCGAAAAGCCGGCGATGTAACAAGCTGCCATTGTTGTAAATTTTGATAATTCACAAGTGCATACACACACACACACACACAAGCCTACTCGAAAAACTTTGAAGTGGCATTAATTCGTAGTATTCCCTGGCCAGGATCGGTCTGGGCCCGGGGCCCGGGCCGGCAGTAAGCATGGCCGACGTTCGAAGGCTGCTCGGTTGTGTTGCTTTTATCGCCGTCACCATTGCCGCCATCGCCACTCCATCTGTCCGTCCGTCCAACCATCTCTCCGACCGCCCGCGCCTTCCTCTGCTCGGCCGCCATGGATTCGGCTCGTTGGTTTTCTGCTTCCGTTTGGCACCATTGTTTTTTGGGTTATGGCGCACAATGGGGCCGTTTAAATTAGTTAGCTTTTTTGGTAAGTGCTCATCTGTGCGGGTGTGCAAGTGTGCGTGTGACACAATTTTCCTTGTTTGCCGACATCATCGTCCGTCTTTGCCACACGGACAGAGGCCTCCTTTGCCGCAGCCAAATTTGTTTAGCTTATCGGGCGATTCTATTGTGGCAACGATGTTTGTTCGCTGCTTTGAATTTATTGTTTAAATTGTGGGCTGCCCATTGTTGCAGTTTCATTGGCGGGCCCAAGTTTTTCTCCGCAACGCTGCAGCTGTCGGTTGCTTACTTCGCTTTTGTCCAACTTTTGATTGAGTGTCAAATTGACATGTGCTTGGGCGGATGGCTGTCCGGGGATCTGAGTGGACTCTTGAAAAATTGTCAGCCATTCGATTGTTGCACTCGGAGAAAGACGAGATGCCCAGCTGGGTCGGTGAGGAGTGGAGTAAGTGGCATAATCAAATTGAAATAATTCAATCTTCATATCAATTGACAAATGACAAGTTGGGACAAAGGGATAACGAGATAATCAAAAGAAGAAATCACAAGCAACGAGGCGAGCACTTGGCAAATTGAAGACGGTGCCAGGAATTTCTTATTTGATTAGTTTGATTAGCTCATCGAATAAAAATCAGAGCCATGGGGTTGAGTTAGCCAGAGAAGGAACAAAGATCCTCGTCGACAAGGATTAGGGAAGCTGTTGTACAAAAAGAAAAGAGGAAGAACAAGAGGGCTTATTGAAATCTTTAATTTAGTTGCATAAACTTGCTTCTTGCTTAACTGTCCTTCTTATTAACAATTTACTGAAATCTTATTTTTTTACCTCCGTTCCCCTCCAAGATTTTATCCATTATCTATATTATAAATTTTACACCCCAACGCTATTTCTAAAATATCATAGATTAGTTTATTTAAGTTCCATTCAGACTGCTCATTGCTGGCATCATTAACAATTTCCAATCCAATTGCCATTTTAATCGTTTTTCCCAAAACAACTTTGGCTATTTGTCTGCCAGCCGTCGTCGAAGAAGGGCAAGGAGCGCCAGGGAAGGACACAAAAAAAAGCGAAACGACTTCAATAAATAATTGATTAAAAATAGTTGTGGAATTGTTCTTCCCACAAATGCAACACCGAAGGACATCGCGCGAGGAGCGAACGGCGAGGCTGAAGGACAAAAAGAGCAGAGGCCACAAGGAAAAACCACAAAGCGCAGGGGCTAATTACTCAGCGATGCTCATTAAGGACGCTGCATTTTCACTTTTCAACGGTTTTCCGTCTGCACACCCACACCCACACAAACACACACTGGCACCCGCCACTAATGAAGATTTATGAAGGCCAAGGAAGTGCAAACCTGCGGACAAGAAAAGCACACAAAAGAAAAGAAAAAAAAACACCCGGCGAGTTTTCGTCTTTAAAGTTTCGAAACGTTCGCATTGTTGAAATTTTAATGGAGTTTGTTGTACTTTCGTTCCTCTGCCGGGCTAATTATAAGGCAAACTGCAATGAATTATGCATTTGACAGCCGGCCCGCCATTGTCTGGGCAGCCCAAGTTTAATCAACTTTTGCATATCGAAACGCCCGGCAACGAGCACGAAGCAGCGGCCATCAAAAGGAATCGTGAGCTTTGGGCAAAACAAACAATTTTAATTCCGCATAATTCAAATTCCAAATACACACAACAAAAAACGCAAGGAAAAGGAAACAAAAATCCATATCATTTCGGATTCTCGCCCGCATGGCAATTGAATTCGCCGAGCGCACGCCAGCGATTCTGTTGGCCGCGTCAAACTTTGTGTTACATTTTTATTTAATTTTTCTATCTGGCCTGGCAACAGTTTGGTTCGTTGCTTTGCCCGAGAAGCTCACTCCACGCCGAAAAAAAGCCCAACAAAAGGCAATTTAAAAGCTGCAAGCCAAGGACCCACAAGAAAAAAGCAGGAAAATATATAAAAAGAAAACATCCTGGCGAAAAAAAGCAATACAGCCAACAACAGTTGTGCAGTTGTGGCAGCTAATTTTCATTATTTTTTCAAAATGCAATCAAGGAATTTTTCTTGCTGCCTCAGACAACAACCAACCGAGGAAGCAATGGTGAAAATGGGGGGGAGGGGGCTTAGGGTGAAGTGTCTGAGAACTTTTAGCACCTCGGAATTTCTGGTGGCCCCAGCTGCCACGGCAGTTCGTTATAAATTCACATTGCGTACACGCAACGAGGACAGTCGTTGGGAATGATGAAAATGTAGAAATTATGAGATATATTTGCCTTTTCAAACACAAACGAATGTGGCCCTCAAACAAGTTCATTTTCAATTCCACCACTTTCCCTTTCGGACCCAGAGACTCGCAGAAATTCCTGGCCAAACACAGCCGAGCCAGTGTACCAATTTCACTTGCATGTGGCCAAGATTTACACCCCACCCTCGGCAGCTACTCGATGCGCTCTTTTCTGGCATATAAACCAATCTAACCGGAGCGGTAAGAACAAAGCGGGACGAGGCAGGGGCGACTTGGAGATTCCTGCAATTGGTTAGGCTATCCAGGCAGCTGTTTTTGGCGAATACAAACGAGTTTGTATTTGGCATTTATTGTCCGGTTCGCTGGGCATCCCACCTCGCCCAGGCCAGTCCGGCGAGCCCGAAAAAATCTGCAATGATGACTTTGACCAGCTGCACTTGGCTTCTCGATTGTTTGCCCGAACGCCGCACTAAGCCGGCAAATTGTGTTGTGAGTTGCCGGCCGCCCCTCGCCCAGTCGAGCGGGGAATGTCCTGCCAGGGCCATAAATTGGAACGGTGAGCTTTGTGGCTGCTTCATTTGCTCATTTGTTAAAAACGAATGCTGGTGATTTTCAATTGATGCGCCAAAAGGCCAAAGGAGGCCAATCCCCTCACTTGGGGCAATGGGCGGGCGGGGCGGAGGCGCTGCGGCAAATGTAAATGCCGGTGTATGGAATTGTCGGCCGGCCATGGCCATTCATTCAACTGTGAATTTGTATTCAATTAAAAATCATTTCTTTGTCAATTATTCATTTATTGTCGGCAGCAGCGGGAGGAGCGTGGAATTCAGCCCAGACACGCCAGCAAGTCAGCCAGACAGCGCTGACCGCTCGGCCATTCATTAAATTTATGAAATGCCCCAACAGCGGCTCAAAAAATTCCTCAATCCCATCCGAACACCCAAACACACACGCACAAAAATCAATTTTTATTTGTATTGCACAAATAACAGCAGCAGCAGCCACACAACCAACAAAATCAACATCAGTTCGTTGGACTCGCATTTTTTGTTTTGGCGCGGCGGCCGCCTGTGCACTTCACTCGAATTGACTCGATTTTTTTTTGTTGTACTTTTATTTATTTGTTGCCAGGGTTGCCATGTTGCTGTTACTGTTGACCCGGTGAAATGTTTGAGGTTTCGTACACGTGCTCGATTTTTTTCGGGGTTCTCTTTTTTTTCCGTTGTTCATTTCATTGTAAAAATCAGAAGAATTCTTGTTAATCAATGGAAAAGTTTCTGCGGAATATTTTTATTGTTGTTATTTTTGTGTTGTTCCTGTTGTTTGTTGCCAGATTTTGTCCCAAATGTCGGACACTTTTATGGTCAGCTTTGCCGTTTTTTAGTGCGCGAAATTTATAGCTTATTCACAGCAAAATTAAATCAATATTATGAAAGTTAAATAAAAAAGTATAAACATTTTATATATTGTTAATATAGATATTGGTTGGTGTTTCTTTTTGTTGGTATCAAGGAGGAAATCTTCCGCGGCTGACAGGGTTTCTTAAAGCTCAATTGCCCCAAAAGACCAAGACGTCAAGTCAAACCGGACGATATCTATAATGATATTCGGGGACTTGTCGGGACTTCGTTCCACGTGCTTCATTCACATACAAAATTTAGAATTCCCGATTCCCCGGGAGTTTCCAAAATTGTATTATTTATTCTTCAAAAAAAATAAGTCCAACCCCACAACAGTTGGAAATCATTCAACGAACCACTCAGTGGTCATTGACCCCATTGTCTGCGCTATTGGTTTATTGTCAAGAGGGCAAGTCTCAGCGCCAATAGCAATTTATTGCCTTAATCTTCATCCGATGGTTTATTTCTTAACCCGCACATAAAACTGAGTCACATCATCAAGACGAAGTCCAGTGTGTGAACAGCTCGACGGTTCAAACTCATCTGATCCGAAGCTCCGAATCGTGGCTCTTTTATAGGAAAATTTATATTGGTGACGGGTGCAAAATCGAATGGGTTCCGTGTGCAAAAAAATGACCTTGAAAGTGGTTCCGTGTGCAAAAAAATAAAGGACTTATACGTATAGACTTATATGTATAAGTATAATCGAATCCCAATAAATTGGGAATATTAATGGGAACGAGTATGAAATTAAAATTCAACAAAAAACAAAAGCGAATTATCTAGGAAAAAGGAAATGACGGAGAGAACAAAATTCAATCCCTGCCTGATGCGAATCTTATAAAAATAAATAAGCTGTTGAAATATTTAAGTATTTCTTAAACCCGAAGAATAATAATTTATTCCTAGTCCTAAGCTTTAAAATTAACAAATTTCACTTAAGTTTCAACGAAAGATTTACCTTCTGCTCTTTCAATTTATTGTGAATTTTTGTATTTCACTTGCGTGATAAATCGAAAATCCCCCACCTGTTGCCCAATTGACCATCATTAACGACTTTACAATAACATAATTTCTTCTACCGTTATTCCTTACTGTCTGCCGCGCCCTCCCTTGTGGAGAAGATCGCCTGCGTCGAGATTGCACTGCCATCTGCGCTAAGCCGCCCAATAATAAATATCGATAATAATTCAGAGCTGAAAATGCACTGGCTGGCATTTTGGTAGATTGCGGATGACCCGCCGCCCCAGACCGTCCCGCTCTCCACGAAATCATTCCACTATCAGCAGCCTCAATGGTCTTTGGGCCACGCAGTTCGCTTGTAATGGAACTTAATGCAATTTTCTTTTGCCCACACACACACATCCGCACGCTTGACCACACACACACACATATGCCTGGGAGCGAAACGAAAACGCAATTTTTCAGGAACCAACATATTTTCCCATTTCCCGGGGCTGGCTGGGTTCGTCTGGCGGACGGCGAAAAAAAATATAAACGAAGCCCCAGTGGATTTTTCTTTTGGGCCAGAGAACGAAAATTTTTGCTAGGCACTCAGCAGCTGGCCTAGGGCGGGCCATGGCCGCCAGGGGCGTGGCAAATGCAATTTGATGACGTGGCAAGCACAGAGAGCAAAGGCGTAGACAACACTTGCCACTCGACTCGGCTAATTAGCCGCCCAATCCCAGCCGCCGCCGCCGTCGCTCGCGACCGGAAGCTGGTCGGCCAGCAGAAAACATGCAACGATCTCCACGACATCAAGACAAACGGGCCACTAATGCAGTCAGTGTGGCTGCATCAAAGTCATCAACTGTCCAGCAACAACAGAAAAAACAACAACATCGCCAGCTACAAAGTGGCATAGTTTTTTCCCCTTTGGGATGAGGTGGCGCATTGGAGAAGCCGTCGGCCGGGGCTGAGGGCGGCATGAGCATATAAAAAATCGCTTAAGTTAAGCGAAGCGTCAAGTCGTTTGCCCATCGTCTGACCAACCAACCACCCATCCAACCAACCACCCAGCCAGCCACTTGACTTTTGCAGCTCCGCACATCGTTGCCGCCGCTGCCACTTCACCCGTGGGACACCCATCAGCAGACCGTCGCCTGTGTGCGGTCAGCCTGGCTGGCACCACAAAGGATTTGGCCAGTTAGCAACACTTGAGCATCAGAGTCGAAAGGCAAACAACTGGAAATGTTGTCTTTGACGTTGCTGTCGAGTTTATCGCGCCAGGCACAGGCCACCACCAGCCCGCCCAGCCGGACGCCCCTGCTCCTACCCCGGCCGAGCTGCCTGTTTTCATGTCATTTGCATCGGTGGCAGGAGTGACAGCTGCTGGGACAGCTCCACCAGCCCAGCAGCCGCCTGGCAGCAGCCTCAATTTATTTGCACTTAGGCTTGTGCATTAGGGATCAGGTTAATCGGGTCGCCAGGGGAACATCCCGGCTTCTCTTTTTCCTCTTTTTTTTTGTCTCTCTGCTCGCTACGAACAGATTCGGCAGGGTACATGAATTTTGGAGAGAGTCCTTAGTTCTCAGAGGCTTTGGTCACGCTTTGACTTGATTTAGGAAACATTTCAGCAGAATAGATCTGGAAATCGAAGATGATTTCAAACTGAACGGAACTCTTCAATTAATCTAAAGTGATTCAAAACTTTCAGTGGTCCTTTATTTTTCTTAAGAACTGTAACTTTTCCATCTATAAAATCCATCGATAGCTCATCAACACTCGGATACGATTTTAGAAATATAAATAAATCAAATCAGATGCCTTCTGATTTTTATCATTGATGATTATTAATGAGAGAGCTTTCTAAATCCCAGTTCATGGATACGAAGGGTTAAAATTTACTCGCTTTTAGTTTTTCGTCTTCTTTCGTCCCTTTCGATTTGTGAGCCCTTGACAAAAACTATGAACCCTCTTCAATATTTTTTAAATATTCTAAATTCCAAAACTTACGACTTTCGAGAGGATCCCAGTGCAGGGTATTCAATCCACGATAAGCCAAAGTCAGTGTTCGTTTTTTCGCTTTTGTGACCCTCCGTCCATCGAAGAACCGCTTTCGGTTTGCCAGTTGATTATATCAGAATTTAAATAGGCTAATTTCAAGTAGAGAAAGAAGTTGGCTTTCACCGTGCATACGTTGGCTGGGGCCGGAGGGGGGCTTGCATGTCCTTTCACGACCTACACCTGGCCAATCTGAACGCTTAATTGCTTAAAAATGCGAAAGTAATTGCAGCGAATGCAAAGCAAAAAGGCAGCCATAAAGGAAGAAAAAGAAACGACAGCAAAAAAAAATGCACAACTGTAAAAGGAAAATCAACTGATGTTGTTTCTTGCTTGCCTTGCCCCCACCGCCTCGTCATCGTCGTCGTTGTCGTTGCATACGAAATGGCCATGCATTTTCATTACCCCGACTGAAAGGAGCACGCCAAACCGAGCAGAGGGCGGGGATGCCCAGGCCCTCCCTCCGCTCTCTCCCTGGGAGTTTTTGGGTGGCTTAACGGCGGCCTTAGCCTTGCAGCCATGCAAATTCAATTTACCAAAGCGACCGAGGCCAGCACAACTGCTGCTGATGTTGCAACCACGACGAATCCTGCCGCCTCGCAGCTGGAGCAAGAACACAAACGGAGGCGGGCAGAGGAGCCGCTTAAAAAGCTGAGCCCGGCTGAGCTGAGGGCCCACAATTCGCACGCACAAAAACGCGCCCCACAAATGACAGCGATTCGCAGCGGCTAACGCAGGATACGCGGGGGGCGAGGGCGCGACTCTTAACGACGCCAAAAACGTGGCCAGTTGAGCAGCCAGAAATTCCAGCGACAATTGCAGCTGCTGTTGATGTTTTGTTCTTTGCCATTGCCGGCCGAGTTGCCCTTCCGCGTCTTCGGTTTTTCAGCGGAGTCCTGGACGGGTAAATATGCAAGGACCAGGAGCTTCGTCCAGCTGTTGGTTGTGTTTTTTTTTGGCTTGTCTCAGGTTTTGCTTTTCGGCCAGAGGTCGAGGAATTTGTATGCCTGCCCTAAACGCCTGCCAGGCTCGCGGCAGGTCGACCTTTTTCGCCGCTCGACATCCTGGTTCCTTGGCTAATCGACGCTGCCGTTTAACAAAATTACCGCGAGCATTGCAGACCGAGAAAAAAACAGCCTTAAAAATTCTCATTGATTTTAACTTTTCAGCATCGCCGGGTCAATTGAATTGCAAAATTTATTAATAATTCGACGAGGGGCGCAAATTCCCCCGATAGGAAAATCAACGGCTATCCTAACGCGTAACTGAAATATTTACCCATTTCCTGCTGATGCGTGGGTGGGGGGAAGGGGGCTGGTTGATTTTATGTTTTCATTCACCCAAAGGATTTGGCCATTAAATTTGCAACGCTTTCCACCACATTAGGCAGCTATTATTTGGCTAATTTTCGTCTTTTGGCCATATAATTTACACAAAATAACACACGACTGCACACACACGCACACGCATATTGAAAGGCCACGCCCATCCGCCCCGCCCCCGCCCCGTCTGCAATTGTAGGCAGCTGCCATTTTGACTGGTAACGCAAGGCGCTTCGTGGCACTCATACGCCCCGTTGGCCCATTTAGCCACGGCCAGCTAGAAAGTGGCGCGGGGCGGGGGCAGCAGGGTTGGGCCGGGCAATTGGCCCACGTTTTTCCGCATTTCCTTGGCCATCGCGTCGGTGTCCTTTACCGTGCGATTTGCGTTTCTGTGTGTGTGCCAATGGCATTTGTTTAATCAATGATTTGGAAATACCTTACGGAACATTAATTTCACGCTACAATTTCCCTCAAGCGACGCGGTGGATACGCTTTTCCTTAACTTTTTATATTTGTGTGCGTGTGTGTGTGTAACAGGGAAGGGGAGAATTTCCTTCCAGGCAAAGGTAACGAAATATCTCAGACCTGGGGCGTTTCTTAGAGGCGAATGACCTGTTGGCTGAGCGAGGATTTAAGGGCTCAAATTGAAGTCCATCCACTCGTCTCAGATTGCAGCGCCCTAAGCACCAACCTTTTGCCAAAAAATTACATTCAAAGTCAGGAACTTTAGTTTTAAAGTTGAAGTGTAAGATTTCATTGTAGATTTAATTTAGTAAGCAACGCGAAATGCTTGCAGACAAAGAGAAGAAAAGGATCCTCTACAAAAATAAAGCCGTTTAAAGCTGTTGAAGTTGTTGAAATAAAAAACGATTTTTTAAACAATTTAAAATGTCCTCAAAGCATTCGGATTGTAAAGTTAAATTCGAATTTCCTCTTCTGTTGAACTGCCATTTGGCTTTCCCTTTCGCCAAGCCGGCTGTCCGTAAATTTCCACTAAACGTCTTTTAATTAGTGGAGACTCCAATGCCGACACAAAGTAAATCATTTCTCTGGCCCATATTGCCTGGCAATTTGTAATGCACAAACAGACGGTCGACCAGAGAACCAAAAAAGAAAAGAAATAAGAGAAAAGAAATCGAAACAGACGCAGAGGCCAAAGGGAAACCGGAAAAAATGGACGGCTTGAATGCATTTGCACAACATACGTTGCATAAAATATGCAAGCAACAAAATTTGCAAATCGCAACACACATACACCAGGGGCACATCAGGAGACACCCCCGCCAGACGGCCAGGATGGCCGGGACAGGAGAGTCAATAGGAAAAAATTTATTGGCAATTTTAGGGATTTTACCGGCAGACCTTCAGCCTGGCCAAGCTTTCCTCTGCATGTGTGTGGGGTGTGTGTGTGTTAGCGGCTCCCTGAGGGTAGCCGAGGAGCCCGGGAACCTTTGATTGTGCACAAAATTGCAAATCAAACATAACCCTCAGCCAGGGCCCCCCACAGCCTGCGAATGGCAGGCAAATGCAAATAAATATCAGAAAATTGTTATAAAATTGTACACACCAAAGGACGAGTGTGCCGAAGGGATGCGGCGAATGTGCCAAGTCATTGAGGGCAAAACTGTGAACCCGCCCGGCATTTTCGAGGTGACTCCTCCACATCCACAGCTGTTGCCTGACTAAACTTGCCAGCTGACTGATTACCCTGCCCAATCCGCAGATCCTGCAGCCCCAAGCCGGGACTCCTGCATTACGCAATTTTTGCATATTTAAATCTTTCAGTTCGTTAGAATGCAGCCATCGAGGGACCCAGTTGGCTGCTGCGTCTGTCAAATGGCCTGGAAATGTTCCTCTGATTGTGTGGCGGCAAAATCATAATTCGACTCAGGGAGCCTCGAACGCCAGTCCCTAAGGATCAACAAACTTCTTGCTCTTAGGCTAAATAAATCCAAGCTGGAATTGCCTTAGTTTTTGTAAGGGATTTGCAAATTAACATCCACCAAGCTCAGCTTTTGAAGTTTCCACATTTTCTTTTAAGATTCTACAAAGTCCTAAGAATCTAAGATCTCTTAAAATCTTGCTATCCTAGCTAATACAATTGATATCAGAACTTAGCAGGTTTGAAGCAACTGTACTGTAGTCTTGTAGGGGCTTTAAGGATCTAAGAGTATAAATTAAGAAAATGCAATTGGCATATTCAAAAACTCCCTTTAAGATAATTTTAAATGCCTTTTTTGCGAGCTTCTTTAATAATAGTAATATAAAGATATAAAAACTTCCCTCCATCTAAATCAACGAATATTATTCTCTGCAGTCATTTTAGTTCCCTCTTGCCAGAATCCCTCCTAAGTTTTTCAATGATTTTTTTCCGCAACTATAATGAAGCAGATTAATTTCATTTTGATCCTTTCATCTCATTTATATTTTATGTATTTTTTGAGTGATACCGCTTGAAAATTTGCACACGGTATCGCTTTTTTAAGGCCTCAAACATAAGCACAGATTATCAGCTTGAATTGACTCGCTCGTAGGGATTTTATACCCAAAATAAACCCACACCGATGCCCACGTAGCCACTACAAACAACTTAAGAGTTTCAATTGCACCCACAACATGCAAAAAAAAACAGAGAGAAATGCTGGAAAATATAAATCGCACAAAAAATGCAGCTCTATTTTAATTGTGGTTCATTTGCATGCAAAATTTGTAGCCTTCGTTGTTGGTGTTCGTGTCGTTGTTGTTGTTGTTGCTGGTCGTCAGTTAAAGCGGCTTATGCACTACATTCATCCTAGGACCACCGGACCTGCTCTTCTATATGTAAAGCATCCTTGTGTGCGCCTCTTCAGGGCACTTTGTGCCCCCAACACGCAGCTTTCCGTACTTCCGTTTTTTTTTTAGTGGGGAGAGTGGGTTGGTTTTTTTTATCCTTTCTCATTTGTAGTTGGACGAAAAAGCGCGCCGCACTTAAGTGAGGAAAAAACCTCTGGCAGTTTTCTCTCAGTGCAGGCGAATAAATGAACACATGTTGTTGCCGGGGGAGACTCAGCGGCTGTCGTTCTCGCCTTCTTTTTTCGTAGAATTTAACATAAAATAAAATATATGCAAATAAATAAGAAATAAAATGCGAAAAAGCAGAAACCACAAACGCAAACCATCAAAACTTAAAGGAACCGAAATGCAGAAAGGGATACAGAAAGGTCGAATATAGAATGCTCTACTTTTTTATAGCTGGCATTGCAAACACGGCCGAATGGAAGCAAACCGAACCTAAAAGTATGCAACAAATTTTTGTCAAAAAATGTGAAATTTTGGGGGTCTGTTTTCGGTTTTTTTCAAATGAGATTATCTCGAGAACCGCTTGACCGATTTTAAAGCGGATGGTCTCTATAGGTGCTGCTCAGCGTTATTCTTCATATGAGATCCTTTGCGCATGAGTATCTCATGTCCTTCGGTTGTAATCGCCAATAATCGATTCCCACCTTATGGCTACAGTTAGGCGAATTTTTATAGTCGGCGATTGTAGTTAACCTCGTGGCCTTTCCAAAACATTTCTGACCTTCGACCTCGCTTGCTTGGTTTTCGAGATATAGGCCTTTGAAATTTTTGCAAATTTTAGGGGTCGGCCAATCATGAAAGTGTTAATAAGATTTCGTTGCCTACTTTTATGCGCAGATTGGCGCGCACTTTTAAAAAATTTGAAATCTGAATGCAACTCTGGGTGTCCCAGAGTTGCCGCTTCACTGATCAAAATCAGTTGCAACCCTGGGTCCACCAGAGTTGCTTTGGATTGTAGATCGGATCTGTGACAACTCTGTCCGATCATACGGCCAGGGCTGCACTTATACGCCCAGGGCTGCACTCATAGCACCAGGGCTGCACTCAAACGCCTAGGGCTGCATCATACGGCCAGGGCCGAACTAATACTCCCAGGGCTGCACTCATAGCACCAGGGCTGCACTCAAACGCCTAGGGCTGCACTCCATCGCCCAGGGCCGTACTAATACTCTCAGGGCTGCACTCCTACTACCAGGGCTGCATTCCTATAACCAGGGCTGCACTCATACGCCGAGGGCTGCACTCGTACGACAAGGGCTGGCATAAATATTAAAATCTAAATGCAACCAGGCAAACAGAAATCAGCAGTACGCTGCTAAATCAACCAAAAAAAGAATGTTGCCGATCATACAGACACAAATAGATTTCCGCGACAGATTTCCCAGAGCTGCCGCTCCGCTGATCAAAATCATTTGCAACTCTGCCGCTCGATTGATTCAAATCACTTGCAACTCTGGCTGTCCCATTGTTGCCTTTCCACTGATTGAAATCGCTTGCAACTCTGGATTGGCCAGAGTTGCTTTGAATCTAAAATCGCTACTATGACAGCTCTAGCCGATCATACGCTCAGGGTTGCATTTAATATTCCAATCTAAATGCAACTCTGGTTCGTGCAGAGTTTCTTTAACTTTGAAATTTAAATAAATTACGCACCAATTTACTTGCCTCTGATCGTCAACATGATTTTTTTGTGTTGATTCAGCAACGTGCTGCTGATTTCTGTAAAGTTAAATTCTATTGAATTCGAAATTATTTAAGCAAAATTTCCAGGCAACTCTAAACGTTCAATCATATTGCCATCCTTTTCTTCTTTTTTATGGTGGGTCCCTTCATTATCCGACCAGGGATGGATATTCATTCAGTTGCTTTATCAATCATCATTGCTGGCTGGCTGTCGGCGCAGTCCACAAATCTCAGAACAAATTGACAATCAGACACGCCGCCCCCCGCACCCCTACAATTAGCCGAAAAGAAAATAAAAATCAATCATCGTTGCAATTTGTTGTCTCTTTCCCGCACACGGCGTGCCATCGTCTGGGCTGTGGAATTGTTGTCAGCGTTGTTATCACTGCTGCCTGCTGGCAGACCTCCCCGTCTGATTTATTTTGAATGCCGGCAGAAGCGCATTTCTTATTTCAGTTTATTGCATTTGCATTTGCATGCGCACATAAAGTCGACAACAACAACAGCAACACGAGCGCCAAGCCAACGGCATATTCCGCAAATTTGTGCACATTGGGGCCAGGCGGTGGGGGGAAAGGGACAGCTGCAGTGCCGTGTTTGCGTGTCGCCAGTGCGGTTAGTATTGCCCTCTCGCTCGCCCATTAACACTTTGTTGCTGTGCCTGAGCTGTGAATACGATCGTAAGATGTGCCTGGGTTTGGGGAAGGGGGCGGCGGGGCACAATAATTTTGACTGCTCTTTTTTCGCCTCCTTTCTTGTTTGCCCAGCATTGCATATGTAATTGTAAATTTGCCGAGTGAAACGAACTGCATGTGTGTGTGTGTATTTATGGCTAATATTGTGATATGACCACACTTCCCCTGCACCCTGGACAAGTCCTAACTTGTCGGTTAGCCCGTTGTTATACTTTTGCTTTTCTTTTGTATCATTTTGTTGACGATATTTTGCCCTCCCCCCGCCGCATCCTTGGCAGTGAGCTCACTTTGATTGCCGTCTCTGTGCTAATGCTGCCCACAAAAGTGTCAAACACACAAGAGAATCCCCCTGGACAAGTTGATGTTGATGGCTGCAGCCGGGCTCCCCCCACCCCTTGACTGGAGCACCGCTTTTTCTACCATCTGTTTCTTCCGTCTGTTTACCGTTACCTGGCAGTCTGCTAGTCATTCTTGCTGCTGGATTATCAGTCCAAGGGGACCAGAGCTGGGAGGGGGCAGGGGGAAGTGAAATGCAAAAGTCAACTGCTCTGTTTTGCAGACGACGGTCTTTGTTTTGTTACCTTGTATTTTTTTATGGACAGCTGACTTAATCACCCGCAATGCTGTCTTATCAGCGAGGACAGGAGGCGGGGGTTGCCGCAGGTATGCCAGCCAATCAATGAAACATTTGCATAAATTTTAAATCTGGAATTTTATACAATTCAACGCCGCCGCCGATGGGTGTGTTTTGTGATTTTAGTTGCGGTTCATTGACCCAAACGCAAAGCTGATTGAATATGCAAAACACTAAATTTCCAGCGTTTACGCAAACATGCAGAGCAAATCGATTTAATTGCATTCCGGAATTGCATAAGAAAATTACTAAACAAACCGAATTACACGAGTTCCAACTCTTAAAAGGACTTACGTGTTTCCTTTTGATTCGTAACAAGTCTTTTAAGATCTTTAATTCCGTGAAGAACTTTTAAATGTTAACTGAATTTGATTGTCGATTTTAATTTCATTTGTAAACAACGACTAATAAGCAGCTGATCGCCGAAGTTGCCACTACGTCAAGAAAACATGAGCACAGAAATTGGTGGCAGAGCTGCCAGCTTGCCAGTGAAGATCGGTGTGGCATCTTTTATAAAATGTTTATCAGGGTTGATTTTTAGAAAGAAAATGCATTTAAAATCCACGCGCCCCAATGCCGCAAGCGTTTTAATTTAATTAAAAATTAACAGTGCTGTGCTGTTAACCAACTGTTATGTAACATTCTGTTGCTGCAGCGAAACCGCGCGCTATTAAGAATCGAAAACTGAACAACAACAACGACAACGCGAGACAACAGCCATAAACGGCGTTGTCACTGGCAGCTTAACGGTATAAAGAAGCCTTAGCCTTCTCCTTCCCAAGCCTTAGCCAGTGTCATATAGATATTATTTTGAATGGCGCTAAAAACACTGCAGCTCCTCTGCACGCCCAGGCACAGGTAAGAAAAAAGAGAGTAAGAGCTCAGCGGGGGGAGGGGGGCGGTGAAAGAGCGTTTGCTTAATGTCTCCTTTATTATACCAAATTTATCACCGAACCTGAAATTGGCCTGACGGGCTGGTTGGCTGGCTAGCAACGCTTGCAGTTTTTTTTTTTATGCAGCAGAAACGGCAGACATAACGGCACGTTATAAAATTCCCCGCCTCCTTTATTCCCGCCGGTGGGGGCAGTGTACTCCCACAAGATTAGCACCACACACACACACAGGCATCACACACAGACAACGTCTCTCGCATGTGAAATTAATGGTGTGGGTTTTGCACTAATGAACGACAGAGGGGGTGGGGGAGTGTCTGGGTTTTGGCTCTTCAAATTACAGTATTATTTTTACCATTTAGTACGTGTGGCTGTGATAACTGGGGCTCTGCATTAATTTATGTATGCTTAGGGAAATTTTAATATATTTTTAAAACGTAATATGCATTAAATAAGTGTTTTTCCTTGATATTTTTCGAAAATATTTTTTGAACTTAAACGATTTAAAATTCGTCTGCATGCGCGCGCAATACAAAAGCTGGGTGCTACGTGAAAAAATTAATTCGTCTGGCAACGCAGTGATTACTTAAATGGTGGCAGCATTCCGAAGGCCGTGCTGGTGGCGCCAATCGGTTTGATTTTTGAAAGTTTAAACAAAATATGCACAGTTAATACAATTTTCCGTTGAATAATTGAAGTGCATTATTTATGGTGGACAGGCATTTCGTACATGATTGTGGGGAGGAAATTACAAAAATTGAGAAAATTTTTCCGACCGAGTTGGCAGCCTCTCATACCTGCAATATTGGCGCAAATTATTACAAATACGTCAATTGGAAAAAAACTAAGGGAAATCGCATGCAAGAACCGCACTGAAGAACCTTGCAGCTTCTGAAATATTCGGAACCACTAAATCGAAATATCTCCCGCCAATTATTACACCGCCCTCATCCCCCGCCTTTTTTCCAATACAGCTATTTTGGCTCTTTGTTTGGAAGAGGAAGAATAAAAAAAAAAAACAAGCCAACCAAACAAGTGTTAAAAAAAAAATCAAAACATTAACTTAACAATTAAATACACCTGCTGATTATGGAATTACGCGGGGCCACCATGCGCAACATGAAAGAAATCCTACAAGGCGCCGGCCTCTACGAAGAAGGCATGAACTTAAAGGAAATGCGCGACGTCGTCGACGCCGTCACCAAGTCCCAGGAGGACATGGAACTCGACCGCGTCTCGCTACCAGTCCCGGAATTCGATGAGTACGTCAACATGGTCAACTCCACCATGATCACCTCGTCCTTGCCACCACCAACTGCCGAGGCCAACAGCCTCACCCAAGGCGACTCCGAGTCCCCGCCAAAGGCCTTCGAAACATTAGTCGTCCAGGCCGTGGTGCATCATGCGCTGGACTGGAGCCCGTCCAGGGAGCCCCGCTCGCGCAAACGTGACTCTGAATCCGCCGACCCCGCCGCTCGAAGCCACATAAAGCGACGCCTCGCGGAGCCCCCGGCCGACTCCACGGAGTCCAGCGATTCCGGCATCAACTGGGAGGACCTGAGCTCGCTGTCTTCGATTAGCGAACTGAGCTCGCAGACTCCCTCGATCGGCGCAATGCCCAGCCGCCACCTGATCAGCACCAGCAGCGCCGCCGTCTCCGACTTTTCGCACGACGAACCCTCAAACCAAACAAACTGAGCCTGTTCTTTTTGATCTATTGATCTTCAGTTTTAAATAAGATTTTCAAGATGTGACATGCGTTTGGGGCTTACTAACGGGGGTTGGACAGCTTGTGGTCGCGTTGGGTTTCGGCCAGGGCCTCCTGAACCAGCGGTTCGATGCGGTCGCGGAGCTTGCGGAAAGGCAACAAGCTGATTTTCTCGCGCACCAGAGTGGAGCAGATGTTGGTGAAATACTCGGTGACCTCCAGCGGCTTGGCCAGCTTTATCTTTCTTGGTTCCGGGGTCTGGGTGCGACGCCTGCGCCTGACCGGGGAGGAACTGGTGGGCGATTGGGGTTCAGGCGATCTATCGCGCTTGAGCGACTTCGCCTTGCGAGCGATGGACTCGCGGGTCCGGACATGAGGAGTCTGAGGCCTCTTGGGCTTCCGCAGCAGCCTGGCACTATTGGCAACCGGCTCCTCCGGCGGCTGCTCGTCCTCTTCCTCTTCCTCTTCGTTTTTTTCGGGCTGTACCTCTAGTTTGAGTGGCATGTTGAGCTGGGCCTTCAGATCCATCTGGGACGTCACCTCCATTTCGCCGTCCAGCTCGGACTTGACGTCCATGCCCAAAAAGGAAGGCTTTTGGTCGTCGAAGGTGATTCCGTGCCGCATGACCATCATTTGAGATGGGGTGGTCATGTAGTCCTTGAACTCAGCGAAGGTTGTGCACGGAGTTTCCATCACTGAGTCCGGTGAATCAGCGTCAATCACGACTCCCCCACTAAGGAAGTAAGTAAGGTAAAGTTTTCCTTGGGCAGCATCTACTCACCGTTTGTTGTCCACCCAATCTTCGCTGCTGTCGTCGGAATCATCGCTGCTCGAGTCGGACATCTCCCCGACTGAGCTGCTGTGATTCTGATCGGGATAGATATTTTCCTCGGACCTACGAAAAAATGGGTAGTTGTTATTTATTTGCAGAAGCGGTGGCTGCAAATGTCTTACATATCGCTGCTGCCCTCATCATCGCCCACAATATGTGGTACGCCTGGCATCTTGACGCTGAAAAAAAAGTCTAGAGATGAAAAAAAATAAGACTGGCGTTCGTTATTGCCCTCTCTTTTCTTTAAACGGTCGATGCCAAGGTACAGGGTTGCAATCTGAGCGTAATCGCGTCTTGTCGCTTACATGTGTGAGTATGAATGTATTTTTATGCAGACGTGAAAAATTTTTTTGTGCAAAAAATTCATATGTGAGTTAATAGGTGCAATATAATTATTCCAATAGGCGGCAAAAGGTCCCTAAGTGGAAACTTGTAGCATTTTTACTGAGAAGTGTACCGCCCGGAATTCTTTACACAATTTCTACACAATCGCGACTTTTTTTAATTGAAATTGGCACTTTAAAACCTTTTTAACACACTTCTGTACACTATTTTCTTCAAAGGATGTACTTACACTTCAGTAAAGTTTATTTTTTGTTTAATTTAAAAATACAGCGTCATCGCCGTACGAGGTCAAAAAGGTAAAGAGTTGTATTAAGGCTCCGAATAATCGATGTTTGGTTTCGAAGCAACCATGGAGAGTTGTCTTTGATAAGTCAGCAGAATAAGGATTTTATGTGAAAAATGAAGGCGAAAATTGTTGAAAAGCAAAAACGTATTTTGATTTATATTTTTACGAATCAATTTTGGCAATTCGTAAAGCGTTCTTATTGCTTGCAAGTAGTCGCCATCCCTGGCCTAATACATTTGCGATGAATGGCAGCTCTGGTGCATTCCAGTACTGGAAGACCAGTGAAAAGAATATGAACAAAAGACCCGATCAGAATTTGATTAAATTCAATAAAAAATCCTAAACTCCCATTAAAAACGAAGCCTATCCCACAAAAATAAAGTGCTGCTAATATTTTTACGAGCCAATTGACCATCGAATGCGCTTTCTACTGATGGCGAATGCTCCCAGGGATGGAAAATAATTGAGTGTTTCTAGCCCTGGTCGAGTATTTCTAGAATTTAAATGTTTAAATAAGTTTAAGTTTAAATGACCTTGGAGTAATTTAAATTCCCTTTTAAAGATAAATTGCTTTCATTACAGCTTATCGTTCCTATTTTGAACCAGCCGGAGCCTAGAACGCGATGAATTGAGTGAATGGGAGAAAGAATACAAAAAGGGCAAATTACGGATTTCCCTAAAGAATTTTAATTTAAACAAACTACAAAATATATAAATGCGAACAAATATCAAGCTATTCGTCGTAGCAAACAGTGCACGGCTGATCCTGGCAACCCTCGTCCTGGCAATGACAATAAGCCGAATCCGGCGCCATATCGGAGGCCAAATCGTCCTCGCCGATTGTAACGCAGCGCACATTACAAGGATATTTCTGGAAAAATATTAATGAATAACTGTTTTTTTCAGAGTCCTACACGATCTTCAAACTTACCACTACAACCAGCGGCCGCCCGTCCTCATCGGTGAGGCCTCCGTTGTCACAGCCCTCGCCTGTGTTCTGCCGGTGAAGGATGCACTTCGTCAGGCAGCACAGAATCAACTGAAATAGACCAAAAAAGGATATTGAATGCATCTCCCACCAGGGACCTTCGCTTACCAAGAACTTGAGCGCCACAAGCGACAGAACCAACAAAAAGTAAATAAAATGCCACACAATCTCCAAGTAGACTGGCAGGCAGCCGTTTGTGTTTATCGAGGTAACCGTGAGCTTCGGAAAAGCCTCCCGGCCGCCTTCCACAGCCGGGCCCTCGTTACCCCTCCCGGGCATGTAATTGGCAAAGCAATTCTCGCAGTCCCTCTTGCAGCAGGCGTACGGAGCCAACACACTATCCTCCCCCATCGAGCAATTCTCCTGCGGCCTCGGCATCCAGTCCGCGTTCATCCAGTCCTTGTAGCTGTGCACCCCGCAGCACTCCTTGTGCAGCTGCAGTCCATCCCACAGCAGCTTCCACTCCGGGCACGAGTAGTACATGTCAATGCCCCGCATCAGCGAGCTCTCGCCGGCGTGCTCGAAGATATCGACGCTGCGGTACATGTTCCACACGCAGGTCAGCCCGGAGCCAATGATGACGCAGGAGTAGAAGAGCCAGATGGCCAGCAGCAGACGGATATTGGGAGTGCATCGCCGATTCCACAGCCTCTTCCACATGGTGAGGCTGCACAGGAAGGTCACAATCAGCTGGATGCCGAAGGCGTAGACGTTGAGCAGATAACCGTGGAAGGTGCGGTTCTCGATCTCCGACAGGTAGTTGGTCAGTTCCGACTGGTAGACGCCAGTGACTACGATCAGCGCCGCGCCGGTCAAAGCCTCCGATATTAACAATATATTAATGTACAGGGAGGCCTTGGAGAAAGGTTGGCGCATTTGGTCATCTCTTCATCTGCTTGCATCTGACAATAGTTTGCTGGCTCTTTGGTATTTTTTTTTTTTGGTTCTTATTGTTATAATTGTTTTTTTATGTAGTTGTATTTGGAAATTCAAATTTCATTTGTATCCAAATCGAATGTATGTCCTTAAACTGGCACATAATTCCCAACCTCCTCGGCCCGATTTCGATCTCTACTCCAAATAAGCCAAGTCAACGCCTGCTTGGTTGGCTGTCTGTCCGTCTCACCAACTATTCTCTACAGCCGGCGCGGAGTGTCCTATTTTCTACTCATTTTCATGTCTCGCTTCCACGTTTGGGCTTTTGCTTTTCTTATTGTCTACTTTCCCGATTTACAACCTCTAGCTTCGCGTCTTTTGTCTGTCTGCCTATCAAATTCCACATTTTTCTATTTGTCCGCTTGTCCGACTCTGCATTTGTCCCTTTGGCAGTTCGTCTGTCTGTCCTGTCCGTCCATCTTGCCATCAGCCTTCCACACAATCCAATTGCATGCTTGCAATTTCCGATTAGAGCTTTTTCTCTCTTGCGGTGGAGCTTTCCACTCAACTGGAAAACATATAAAGCTCAACCGATCGCGGCCCGCGTCAGTTGCATGCGGTCGCTTGAAGTGTTCACGTCGGAGGTCGCGCATTTTTTTCGCGTGTGTTTGTGTGTTTATTAGTGTGTCGGTGTGTTTGTAGCTTATTTTCTGAAGCCAGCATATAAAAAGCCATGCTGGTTTGTTAAAACCAACGCTTCCATAAGGGCCCACCTCACCGAGGCCATCGTGAGTGGATATTTTATAGAAAAGGGTAAGTTTTAATAATTCTTTGTGGTTTTTGCATAAGGGTTGCTGTTTTTGCATTAGGGCTGGAGAAAATCTATCGATCATAATTAAGAATCGACTTTTCGATTTTTGTATACATCGACTAATCATTCAGACTTCGATGCTTATTAAGGTCGAGTACTCAGGGATCGATGCTTTTCAATTTGAGTATGTAATAATCGATGCTTTTCAATGCGAGTATTTAAAGATCGATGCTTTTCAATTTGAGTATTTAATGATCGATGCTTTTAAATTCGAGTATTTAATGATCGATGCTTTGAGTATTTAAAATAGTTCTAATCAGACATCGATGTGTAAAATAAAACAACCCAAAGTCCGCCAAATATTTAATTCAAATTTCTTCTTCATGAAATTGGCGTTTTGCTGTAATTGGTAAATTCTCTATTTTGTCCCATTACTCATGCCGCATTTTTCTGCTGTTTTTAAAACAAAAAAATACGTTCAAATATACATACGTATCAAAATGCACATGGACTTTTTACGGATCGTTAATGCTTTTTTTAATGTTTTTTAAATAACTTTAATGCGCTGCCAACAGCATGATAACTAAAACTAAACTGCCAATATTCAGGGATGCTATAAATAACTATCGAAGCTTAAAGAAGCTCCATCGATAGTTGCAAAAGCAAAGTTGCTTTTTTTTTTGCTGATCGCGGACATCGACTATTCATTCCCGCTCAAGTACATCGATGTATCGATGTTTCTTTCCTATTGGCGAACATCGACTATTCGATGTTTCTGCAGCTGTAGTTTCGCGTGTTGCCAGATCGTCGCGTATCTGGCCATTTCAAAATAATCTTCAGCAAAACCGGATTAGTCGTAATTTTCGTTGTGGTGCCACCTAGTAACAATTGCCCGCAACGCAGTTTCGGACGTTCTCCCATAGCTGATGGCCGGCGTTTTAATAATTTCACCATAAATTGGCTGTTGCAATTGCTCTTTCATCGTAGATGATTTTCGTAAATATTCGAACCTTGTTGCTATAAGTTCTTGTGCCGCCTTTGGTGTCATTTTTTATTTTATTGCTTGTCCAAAATAACTAATTCGATTTGAAAATTGCGTGATGCGCAACAACAAAATCAGCCATTTAAATTACTTATATTAATTTAAAATTTATCAATTTGATGGAAGGAGCGAGATCTGGCTGCCCCGTCCATTAGTTCCGCGATTTTTTTAGCGTCTCCCATATATTTCCAAGCTTAGCCGCCGCAGCAAAGAGTGCTTGGCGCCCTCTATGAGCAATCAGCTGAAACTGCAATGCAGTGTGCTGCGTACGTTGCCGCTGCTAATGCCTAGATGGC
>JBAMCP010001111.1:0-27810 GCA_037075105.1 Lissocephala sabroskyi | reverse complement strand
TCAAATCCGTCGAGCCGTTTACGATTCTATAAAGGTCAAAAAATAACGTGATTACATTCATTTTTATATAATAGATTTTCCTACCTTTCCTCACGTTTTAAGAATTAATAATTTTAATTTTAAGTCGACTTACTCAAGAAGATTAAGTATAGTGTCAGGAAATAAAATTGTATATTTCAACCGCGGAATAGGTAACAAAAATAGTATCCAAGCTTTCAGGAACATCCCTATATCCCTCATTTTATCCAAATAGAATATGCTTTCAAGAAAAATGAGAGCTTGCAAAAAGCATTTCCAAATGGACTTTGTCCGTTGCTACTACCAGTAGATGAACTTTTAAAACGAAACAAAATAGAAGACCGTTGGAATTATTTTACGAAATTCAATCCAAGCTTGTTAGCCGATTTCGACTTTTTTGAAAGGAGCTTCTAAAAAGTTTTTCTTCCTCCTCATAAAAGCATACAAATTTGAATTGGAAGGACCTCAGATAAATAAGTGACTCTCTCCACATGTGGCGAGTTGCAAATATAGAAATTCAACACAGCGAGTCTAGTTTCATGCGCCAGACCACCGCCTCAGAGAGGATGTTGGCATATGCCTGATCCCTGCTCCAGTTCAGAAATTAACCAGAACTTCTCCTTGGTGGGCTACTCTGTAGGTCACAGTACCCGGTAGGTTAAGCGCAACTTCACGCTGAGCCCCAGGGGACTCTGCCCGCGATGTGGGCCGCCAAAGCCACCATAACGTCTATTGGGGTCCTTTTGGAGTAATCACTCATTAGGCGAACTTGCCGAGGCGCCGAAGTTTAATCGGACCCCCAGCCCGGGACTGACAGCCCGAAATGCCACCAGGTGGAAGCTGCGTTTTCCGTTTTCTAGTGAAAGCCGGCTACATTTCGTCAGTCTTTCGGGAAGCTCTTCTACGCCGGAGACATCCCACACGCCTTTCTCATACTGCAACCCAATCTCTGCGAGATTCCGCTGGTTTGTATGTAGCCGGCATTGAACCCAGTCCTTAGACTCAGTGCCGCAAGAGCACGCAGTCGCCTCGCACAGCCTCCTTTAGCGATCTATGGCTCGTCAGCAGGTATCCAGCCGCAAGGCAGAAACGGAAGTCTCGCCGGCTCCAGACGAAGCTAACCTCTGGGAAAAAACGGTGGGTCACTTGTTCACGGTAAAGAGGTGGACACCTCCCATCGGCGCTGCATCGCCATCTTCTGCTTCAAGTCGAGACTTGCCAAGTCCCGACCGTACACCCAATCGTTTTCATCCAGTGGGTGTTCGTTCTTAAGCTTGAGTCTGACCGATTATATTATAGATTATATCTTTATTTAGCGTTGAAGAATGCAATTCCTCAATAACGAATCTGTATGGCTTATCTTCGTGAAGCTGATAAGTGTGGTACTGAATGTTATAATTGTCCAGTGTCCGAGTGGCGGCCCTGTGCGTGTTCGCTTCATTTGCAAAAATGCGTATAGCATTGCCCATGTAAGAGCTAAGTTCTACTTTTTTAATTCAATTGAACTTTTAAATCATTCATATCGTCTATATTGTTGATTACAATAGGCAGGGGTTTTCTATTTACCTTGCTCTTGCTTGCTGCAGGGGCAACGGCAAATGTACTTGGCGTATTATTATCTACCTTGGCACTGTTTCTCTTAGGTTTATGAAACACTGCCTCTGCTTTCTCTTCAGCCAAAATCAGAGTTATTTTTTAGATTTAGACTGTTACTTTTTGTAGAATTCTTTTTTGATGTTGCTGAATGTAATACTTTACTAGCACGTTTAAATTCGACTTCATTCAAATTATTATTGTCATTTTTTCGGTTCTTACTACGGTTTTGTGCTCTAATCAGTCTATCTGCTGCATCAAAAGACATTCGAGCGTTAGTATAGGCTGATAATTTAGGCTGTTCCGAAGTTATTATGTTGTTATTTGTGGTTGACAGGTAATACATTTTTATACCTGAGGGTGCCATCGAAGTATTGATCGAAGATGCCATCTTCGAGTGGGCACCGCCTAAAATTCGTTGGTCTTGCTAGGTAAACAAGCCCGTCTTTTCGCGCGTAGCCGACGCCACATGTCATCTGATACCCATAATCGGTTCCCTGAACTGGCCATCTCAGTTCCATTTGAATGTGTTTCACCCAAATCAGTCCAGAACTCTGGTAAATGAAGCCACAAAAACAGTGCGTTGTCCACATACATATTTCAGGAATAGAGAGTTTATTTCTCAGGCAGAAACTTTTATTTAATTATTCCAATTCGTCAAATGGTGGCGGAGGCGATGGCTTATTAGGTGATTTCGAGATACATGCTCTGTTGGTTCGATTCGGCTATGACGCGTTTCTCAGATTAATATCAAATTGTACCAAGGTTATGAAATAAGAGAACACTGTGACCGCAATAACGTAGACTAGGCGACGATCCAAGTGCAGCAGACCACAAACCATATACGGATGGCGTGAAGGTAGCAGCTCTAGGCAAAAATGTTCCACCTGCATTAACAGATTAAAAAGCTCAAAAAGTAAGGTAAGGCTGCCCGGTGTGCCTAAAATGCTTATAACCACTTTATACCCGAAGGTACTTTGGCTCCCATAATAACCCTTAATACGAGTATGCTAAAAATTTCGAGAGATCTCTTTGGGACTTCCACTTAAAATTGCTTTAATTCGCAATTTTTCAATCAAGGCTTTGGTGTCCGGAGGAAAGTTCCATTTCCTGGCTTATTACCGCCCATATAATATAATTTAAGTTTAATTTGACTAAAGTAATGGAATTTTTATGATTACACAGCAAAGCTTAGTAGCCGTTTTCATACGGACAAATGGACAGATGCGCTCGAAATCATACATAGCAAGATCGAAAAGTAAACAACAAAGTATAAAATCCTTCGACTGCATTTAATACATTTTTTAGAGTTTGGGTGAAAATAACAGTTTTGATAATTTAACCAACTTAGTTAACTTTGATTAATCTTTAATCGGAATTCGTGAAATTACTCCGCTAATTTTGAATGGTTATGATATTTTTTTATGTTGATTGATAGATCTTATCGGCCCTACCCATCCCCATTTAAAATATATATAAGATATCATTTCAGTTTTACAGAAGGACAGAAAGCGAACATGGCAAGATCAATCAATCCACCGGTTGATCCAAATTAAGTATGTATCTCTTGTAGGGCTTGGGAGAAATTACCGTAATTTAACCAATTCAACTGTTCTCAACAGCTTGCTCGGAAATAGCGTCGGGGTACGTAGAAAGTGGATGCTTCTAATGGGTAAACGGGGAAAATACTGACCTCCTGATCCAGTCTGAAATCCATCGGTGGTCGTTCACTGAACTTTCTCAAGGTCAAGGCAATCTCGGCTAGTCTGATTTTGATTTGTTCATTAACCAATGTCACAATATACGTGTCCATGTAGAAGCCCAAAGCGTACAGAGTGTTGAGCACCACAGGATACGTCGCGCCCTCCGCTGGCTGCTTGGCCATCATGTTGAAGATTGAGAAACAATTGGTCAGGTTGTTGATCAGCGTGGTGATAACCAAGCCCAGCAGCTGAAACTGATGCAGCGAGAAGCTCTCCACATACAGCGATCGAATCTCCCTAAACCTTTCCCGCAGCACCGCCAGTTGGTCGCTTAGCTCACAGCAGCGGGCTAGAAAAATTCCCCGTTGGCGCTTCCCCCACAGTCTTCGATGCTGTGTGGATACGCTCTGCAGCTGGACATGCAGCAGGCCATAGTACTTGAGGACACTGCTGTTGAGCCAGTAGAAATAGTCGGCCATGTTCTCCGTGTAGTTCCACAGGATGAAACTGTAGATGGCGAACAGCAGGCGCAGCTGACTTCCCCGGTGCTGGGCCGCAATGCCGCACACCTGGACCACCATCATCAGGTTAATGAGAAAGAACTTGAAATACATTAGACACTCGAACTTCCTCTTGACTCTCAAGGAGCCGGGGCTGCAGCTGTCGAAAGCGATTTCCAGGCGGTGCCGCAGGTAAGTGCTGTGTTTATTGATCGCCTTAAAGTGAACTGTGTTGGCAATGTAGGTGATAACAACGGTGATGTATTTGATGAACGTGTTCACGAAGTACACGGAGAACAGTAGCTGCATTCGGCGGTCTTCAGCGAGGATCAGGCTTCCTATGTTATAGCCAAAATAGCAGGGGAGAGCCACAATAAGAAGCAAACTCAAGAGGTGGCCGTACAAAATAAGCAGGGTCTTGGCGAATGGCCGCAGCGGTTTCTGGGGCACATAGTCGATGAGAACCAGGCCGTACAGGCTGGCGTAGAGGTGTCCGTACTTGTAAAACTTGAGCTCGTGCCGCTCCCAGAAGGACTGCTTGGTGGCCATGCTGCGGGGCGGCTAAACAGAAACTGCCTTCTTGCTGGAGCAAGCGGATGAGTGTGACTTGCGGCCGGTTGGTTGCGTGGTCGCATTCGATAAGCTGTCGGCACGCACAGCAGACTCACTGAAAAGATTTGGCCATGGCGATAATCGAGCCCGATGTTTGCAGGATCTAAGGGAGCAAGCATAGGGTAACTGAACGGGCATTGGGTTGGTAGGCGCTCTCAGTTGGCTTACAGCAGCGAAGGTGGCTAGCGAGGGCGAGAAGAAGGGCACAGCCATGGTGAGGGCCCGTTGAGACCGCAGGATAACCAGGAGCACAAACCGCCGCTGCTGAGGCCGACACAAGTACCACTCACAGGAACCCATCACGCTGGCCAACTGAACACTCTAAGCATTGAATGGGTTTAGGCGCGGGTCCGATGCTTGAACCACCAACACTCACATTGTCGGCCATCAAAGTTCCGCCATAGCAGTAAATAAGCAGCTGGCTCAGAGCTGCCACTGTGAAGCCAATGTAGAGCAGAGCCCCCAAGCCGTTTCCAACCACTGTAAGCAGGTCGAATATGCTGATGCCAATGACGACGCCGGCCGAGACGAAATGGGCCAGAGTCATAACGGCGTACCGCTCCCGGAAGAAGTAGGACATCTCGATGATCCTATTGTGTCGCTTAATAAGCATCAGCAGGTCATCCTCGACGCGGGTGACTTCTTCATCGGTGAGCTTGAGCCGACCTGCAACACAAGAAACGTTAAGACTGGAAAGAAAATAATGCTAATCACCCCCTGCCCTCGAATGGGTCAAAAATCAAAATGGCATCCGCCTGCAGGGACTCCAGCAGGGCAGCTGTGTAGGCGCAAAACTCGAAGTAGAAGGAATCGCATCCCCCGAACATGAAAATAGTCACGTAGCCAGTGTAGGCAATGAACATATAGGTCAGTGGAAAGAAGGGCATGTCCAGCAACACCTGGGGCATGCTGAAAGACAAAGCGGTTAAAATAACTCCAAAGGAACTTTAGTCTAGTCAATCACGTCATATTGAAGGGGGTGTTCCACATTGCCTCGTTGCCGCGGCGCTGGATGTACAGGATGAGCACCAAGAGAAGTGGCTTCAGGTTGTAGGTGGTGCAAGTGAAGAATCCTGTGGAGAAGGGCCAAAAGTTTAAGCGCGACGCCAGCATGGAATACCGCCGTAGAATTTGAGTCTTCTTTGGGTTCTCCGGATCGTCCTCGTACAGCATTTGGCGCAGGTTGCCCAGCACCTGGCACATATCGTCTCGATAGTAATACAAGAGATACATTTTGAGCAGGGTCACCGCCGATGTGACCGCCGGACAGAGCGTCTCCAGGGCCTGGGTCACCTGGCTCAGCCGTAGGTAGTTGAAGCCAGCATGCAGCTCGGTGGAAACTCCAACGGCGAGCACGACAAAATGGACGAAGGCTCTTTTCTGCCTAACTGACTCGGGCCAGTATCCCATTAATCCCAAACAGAAGTGGGGAACTGCAAAAAAGTACACCTGGAGCGGCTGGTTGACCCGCAAGAATCTTAGGGCATCGAACATTTCGTGGACTTGGCCGTAATGGCGCCTGCACTCGTCCTTATATTGGGTCGGATTAGCAAAATGCTTTGTTTTTCTGGCAATTACAAAGTTCGAGCTCAACCCAAACTTTCATAATAGCTCACCTGTTCTGCTTCCCATGTCCACCCAAGTCGGTGGCAAAATTAAAAAATAGCTTCAGAAATTAATCTTCGTGGTTCACGAACCACAGTGCCAATACTGGATGTAGTTGCCGCACTCAATGGCAGATTGGAAATAGTCTTGGAAGGCGCTCCGTACACCTTTTACGGGAGGCAGGCACTACAGGCACAGGCACTCATCAATGTATGGAGGGAGGATTAGACCAATGGACCAAAGTCAACAAGCATCATTCCGCGGGAAATAAGTGCTTTTTTTTAAGCAAGATTTCCGAATAGCCAGCCCACTAACGCCTTTCGAGTGTGGAGCAGTAGTAGTCGAGAATGCAGAACTCAAATTCTAAATCTGTCCCCCAGCTGAGCAGAAACAGAAGCAAACCCCAAGCTGGGATAAGTCACATGACAGAACCAGAGGAAGCGGTTAGCAATAAAGCCGTGGAAGTCATAGGTTAAGCTCCGACGTCTGCGTAAATCGGCACACAGAAGGATATCTTTCCCCCGTTATGCGTAACCTATCGATAGCGCAACGTGCGTTGATGGAAAACCCATTCTTGTTTCTAAGATGATACATAGAAATTTATGCATCTGTATAAAGTGATTGCAATTCACATTCGCAGTATCTGTACATAATTTTAGTCTTTTCGGTTATGAAGGATTTCAATTGCTTTGATTTGAAATTATATTCCAATTTCGATTTAGGTTATTTAAAGTCAGTTACGTAAGTCAGTTAGTAAACGTAACTGTAGTCGCGGCAGAATCTAAAAGAAGTATGAATATATTTAAATGACTTAGCGTTTAAAATTCGCTTTTCCATCGTTTTGAAGATGGAAGTTAACTTTGTGTTGATTTATTTCCCACAAAGGCTGAACTCTGATATCTTTAATGTCAACTTAAAAAGAAAAACATGTCTTCAAAGCGCTATTCATGAAGAGGACACAGCTAACAAATGCTGGTTAAAGGAAACGCACATAGAAAACATTTTAAAACTCGCATACAAAATATTTAACATATAAGCCTCTGATATCAAATCGTCGTTATTTATATCAAAAAACATTTTTGCAAATTTGTTATCTTTATTAATAAGGAAAATCAATAACTAATTTTAAGCTTAGAGCAAGGAAGAAAGAATCAAAATACTTATCCGCATAAAAATAAATTTTAAGGGAATGAAGAAGATTTGTGTGCCATATCTCTTTTAATTCAATCGCATAAGACCACCTTAATATTAGAGGTACAAACTATTAAAGCACTTAATCATTTTAAGTTTCCGAGATCCCAAGCTCCGCCGTTCATCCAAATTTCGGCCAATCTCGTCTAAGTTACTGTTGGTTTGGAATTCGCTCAACTTGGAGTTCGTATATTTTTAAACGCCCGAGTTGAACTGTTGGAAATCTTCTGACTCTAAGTTAACCCTAAGACTAGTAGAAAATTTGTTATACCCTTTATCCTTATGTGTGAGGGTATGCTTTGTAGAGCTATGCAGCGTAGAATAAAATTTGGCCAAGGCGCCAAATTGTTGCCTTCAATTTGGCCTGGTGAACAACTCAAGTCCATATATGATGAGGTTTCATACTTGAACCGATCACACTGATCAAAAGTCGGTGCAGTAAGTAACTCGTTTAGTATTGTAGGAGAAGTTATGGCACAAAAAAAAAATTTGATTTATATATCGCCTGACTTGTATATTTTTTAATCAAAACATCTGAATTCGCCTTTGAGCTTAACCCCCGGCATTGGGTGGGTGCCAAGTGGGCCCGTTTAGCTTAATCAAACGATGAACCGCTGGCCTTGGATGAGGCCTAATAAACGCTGGACGGGTCTAGCGACAGCCGTAGCGAAAGTTATATAAAAACACACCGCCAGGAGAGGCGTGGGAGATGAGTAAATTAACAGAATTGTAATTCGCAAATGTTGAAAATTGAATCAGCACCAATTTCAAATGCATTTGTCCTCTTTTTTTTGCCTATGATTTGCCTCCCTCATTTCAATCCCATCACTCGGAAATGCTCAGCCAACCACTAGAGATGGAGGGTCGAACCACACCGACTGACAGTGAACCGCCGCCGTTCGCAGCACGCCCGGCCACAAACTACTTATAATTGAAAACTGACAGCAGCAGCGAACATTAAATAGCCGAGGGTTAACTTTGAGCGCGGGGCTGCAAACCGGCACTATTATCGTCGTCAGTAGAACCTAGCACCACACAACCACCCACCCACCAATGGGCAATTGTGTGGAATTATGGCCTGCACAAACGCGCGCACGCAGCGAGTGCTCGGCGAATCCATTAAAAAGCGAGACAATTTAGTTTTGTTTCACTCTAAATTGGGTAATCTGGTTGAGGCTCACCAATTTTCCTATATTATTTTTATTACGCAATTGCATTAAAAAATACTGGACACCGAAAGAACCGGCCTCCCGCTCACCAATCGCAAGATTGCCAGGCTCAAATCCAAAATGAAAAGTAGAGGCAATTATACATCCTACATCAAATTTGAAGCAACGTTAACTGTTCCTGGATCCTAACTGTGTTTCGCATACCTTTTAACAAAATTATAGACGTCAAAACTGAAGCGTCTTAAAAAGGAAAATGTGATTACTTTGAAAGAACAATAGGGAAATTGTAGGATATAGTTTGAAATTCATTTAACATTCTTATGGATATTAAAAAATTCCAAATGAAGGGCAGCTGGAGAGATTAAAGGTTTTTTATAAGTTATTTATATATATGTGTAGATGAGGACGTCTGCTTTATTTCGATTGGTATTTTATAAACAAACTACGATATTAATAAATCATATTTGAATATTATTTTTACAAATATTTTTCAACCTTCAACATGAAATACAAACTTGACCATGACCTTTTCCCCATTTCAAGATGGCGCATATAAGGAACCCGCAATAGCCAGTTTGGTTGCTTTCGACTTAGACAACTCTGCCACTCGCCTTTCTGCCTCGAATACAGTGGTGGTCTTTCCTTGGTAGTATTTCTTCCCTGATAACAGAATTGTTACTGCTATGCAATTGTGTTTTTGCATTTGGGTTTTAAAGATGAATAAAGCACAACAAAAGTAGTGTCTGCGGAATGTTCTTTAAAGCGGTAGGCCTGATTTACGGTATCATTGGATCTGTTATGAATCCCGATGATGCATCACAGATTGCTTTGCCTGAAGTGATTGAAGAATTAGGGAAAACTAAAAGCCAATGACGAGTTATAGTCCAATTAATGCACAAACAGGTTATTGAGTTTGATTGGGAAAAACCGACTGACTGCTTACAAAAGTGCTTTGATTTTCTAGGGCAATATTGAAGATCAAAACTTACCCAAATTTTTAAGACTCTGAAAACTGGAGTAGCACCCATCAAAGTCCGCAAAAAGCATAATTAGTTTCAAGTATGATTTTATGTTTCTTAGCAAATCAAATGGCGATATCGTTGTTATTTCCTTCTCTCTTTTCTGTATGTTTGGAAATTAAGGCTTTAAATAAGATCATAAAAAAGGAGGGAATATATTTTTCCTATTTTCAACCTTGTAATTGTTGCAGTGTATTTCAACGGTCTTAAAACCTCAATCTGGCTCACTAGAGCTTTTAAGAACCATCACATTATATTTATATTTTTTATGCAATAAGGAAATACTTTCGCCCAGCCACGGCCACCTGGTAAGCATTTTGAAAAGTTGTTCCCATTGAAAGCCGAGGGCGAAACTCTCGCTACGCGCCGGTAATTCTAGGGAACCAAATCGCCAACAGTTTCTTTCCGTTTCCGAACTCGTTTGGCTTTTCGCTACTTTCTCGGGCGGCAATTGAAAGCAAAAAGGATCTTTTATAGTCGTTTTCTACCTTTTGTCAAAACCTATTTATGGTCTAAATGGAATCAAAGAAAAGCCTTTTCGGGATTCAGAGGTATACGTTATTCTAAAAACGTTGTATATTCTGAAATGTTTACTTGAACTTAAATTTGTGCAGCCTTTATCGACCTATGACAATATAGGGTTTGACCAATTTGACCATGAAAAAGATCAATGCCAAAATAATTTATGAAGGCGCTTTAATTATAATCATTTAATGATCATTTCTGAAACAAATGGACACTTCAGAAGTAAGGGGCATTGCCGGCATTACTGTCTGGCTACTGACCTATAAATTGACGATTAATGACTGCCAATTAAGCAAACAAATTAACACTTCCCAAATTTTAAATTTTAGGGGTGTGAGAACAAATTTGCTTTGAAATCCAAGAACCCCCCATAAAGTGAAAAACGTTTGCCGACAAGCAAAATTTGTATGTACATACATCTGTTCACAAATAAAGAGTTTCTTATATGCACGTTCATACGTACATATGTCATGTAATCGGTGATGTATCAGAGTGTGACTCTCGACGGACATCGACGTGGCATACTTTTAATCTTTGTTCATCCGTTGATTGCCTGCCTGTTCAGGTGAACAGATCCTCCACGCTTTCAATCCTTTTCGGTGAACATGTTCAATATTTTGTTTTGGGGCAGCCTGGTTAAAAGATTCTAGGGCAAACGCATCCACAGAAAATCTTGAGATTCCAATAGCTATAAAGTATTTAGCTATAATAATTGAGAAATGTGTTTTTTATTCTTATCTTAGATCAACTCAATATGGAGAGGTACATATATTTTCTTTGAGCAAACTCAACGATTTATTTTTTGAATCCTACAAAGATACCGAGTGGATTCATGGACTCATACAAGTGCCTTGAATACACAAACATGGTAAATACGGGGACATTTGCACCTTTCGCAGTGCAAATATACTTGGATTGATGTATGGAAATTTCGTTTTTTGGGTGCCAAATATTAAGAATGTGTGTACCTGAAGGGGATATAAAAAAGTCCCATACGTGTGGGTATATTTTGTTTCAGTTAGTCAAAATTTCAATCAACGCTGCTACGTGCGAATGTGAGAATCTTGAGATGGTAATTAGCGCTTGGTTCGAGCTTGTTTTATGTGTACTGTAAAAAGTAATCGGAATATGGAATCGCACATCCATCACTGCTCTTCGGAGACGGTCGAACCTATAAAAGCAAATCAATCGCTTACAATCGACTCAGTCTTAAAGCTCAATTCTCGGACCGCGGCCCCAGTCAGCAGTCCTGTTTAATTGCCCCAATCCGTTGCGCCCCAGAATAAAACAAACAATTCTTACGAATATCAAACTAACGAGCCCTTTTTTTCTGTGCCTAAAAGAAAACTTTTTTATTAACCATGCATTCGTAAGTATTTAAAGAAATTAACTCATCTCGATCATCATTTGTAAAGATTAGCATTGAATTTGTCCAGTTGAACGCAGAAATTACCGTTTATTTGAAAGCCGATGTAATAAACTTGAGCGCACCGGAAAGTTCTCTCGCATGCGATTAAATCGTGACAACAGTGACAGCAACAACAACAGAGCGGCGTCAACGGCGACGCCAAACGCTTAATAAATGTGAGGGTGTCGGTTTGTTTGCTTTTGTCTTTGCACTGTTTGTGTTCAACTAGAATCAGAGACGAGCTCGTGACTCACGCGTGATAATTCTCCAGAATTTGGATGCATGTTATATTCCGATGTGACTAAAGCTTTCGATGAAATAAGAAATAATGTTGAAATGGAACAGTCTGCAGTCAAATGGACTGACTTTTGAATGCTAAGTGAGTTTTACCTTTTCGGTATCAACACACAGAGTTGAAAGGACAGAATATGCGGTGCCTTTGAGCACTTGAGGAGATTGCGAACTTTCACGTGGCGCGCCATGGCGTTAGGAAAAGTGCAGCACGCGCTCATCGCTGCTTGAAACAAAGGCAGAGGTCGCCGGCGTCGACACGTAGCAGCAATAAAAATAAAAACAAGAACAGTATTTGTTGTATTTACTTTTGTTTTTAGTTTGCTGTTGTTGTTTTTTTCTTTGTTTGCTTTTGTCGCTACCGCGAGCAGCTCAGATTGTTGTAAGTAGTAGCAGTAACGAAAATTGCCGCCTGTCTTTGCTGTTGTTGTTGTTGTTGTTGCATTTTTGATTTTTTCACTGAATTTCCCCATTAAGTGCTGTTGCTGCTGTTATTGTTTTTATTTTTGTTGTTGTTGCTAGCAGTGTCATTATAAATTGAGTTGAAAAACGCGTATCAGCTTAGTCGTGTCCCAGTAACGGTTCCGCGCATTTCATTCCGAAACCAAATCGAATATAAGCCCCAAATCCATTTCATTCTACAGAACTCAGTTTATCAAAACAGGTGCGATTAGCAAAACCGAATCCAATTTTATTTATTTTTTTTTTTTTTAAGTACATAAACTAGTTTGATTTTGTACTGCAATTTTTTTAAAGTGCCGCAATCGATATATTTAAACAACTTGTCATTTCTCCCTTTTATCCTCGTCGCCTCCCCCTAAAAGAATGTCAGCAAGAATGTTGGAAGACTCGCCCAATGCGCGCATCAACAAAACTATACTCGATCGGTATTTGTCGTTGCCGCTGAAGGAAGATGTGGTCCAGGCCACCTACGTCTGGATCGACGGCACTGGGGAGGACCTGCGCTGCAAAGACCGCACCCTAGACTTTATACCTTCAAGTCCGGCAGGTAAGCTGCAAATCTACAAATATCGATGATTTTTATGGCCTACCGCCGAAGACAATCGGTGGGGAGAGTTGGGCCTTTGGCGGTACTGCAATATGGCCGGCAATTTGATAAACCAATTAAGCGAGGGTAAACAGAGTACAAGTGAAATTACATAAAGAAATTAAAAGCCTTGGCAGTTAGTCAGCGATAAAATGCCTGTTAATCAAAAGTAAAAAAACATGGACTACGGGGCAGGTTGGGTTGATGGCGATTCTGGGGCCTCGAGAAGCCTTTCGGAAATTAAAATTCGCGGCACATGTAAATTTGCGGTGAGACTGCTTCGCTGTATCTGCCTGTCGGCTGCATCGTTTGAATAATTAAATTTCTAAATGCAAAACAAAGGCAATAAAACAAATAAATTTATACATTCATCGCGAAAAAATTGCAATTCATTTGTGCCTGGAAGTAAAATTTCGCGGGCAGCGAGCGACGAACACAGCAAAAAATCGCCCGTTGGCCCATTGCACTTGAAAATGAAACAAGCGCCGCCGCCGACGACGATGACAACAACAACAACAACGACAATTAAAAGAGAGCGCAATAAAACAAACACCTATCGTATATGTCGCACAAAAGCAAATTCAATTCAAACCAAAATAAAAACGCATCCGAAGCCTCGCGTTTTCTAATTACAATAAAACAAAAGTCTTTTGATTGATATCCCCGCATTCACGGGTGAATGTGCCGCCAGCTCACCTCTGATCGCCTACGGTCAGCGGGACTTAAATGCTTATAAAGCCCGCACACTCTCAAGTATTGTCCATACATTCGTACATGCGTACATACATACCGATGCAGTAAAGCAAGACAACGGAGTGGCGAGATAAAATTACAGACGACAAATATTAGTAAGTCCATCAATTAGTAAAGGCCCACAAGACAGCGTGGCGCGGGTGGGGGGCTGCGAAGAGGAAAGATGCAATGCGACCCTGAAACCGCTTGCCATAATCGACTGGCATTTGCATAATTCGTGCCGACGGCTTTTCTATAAGTTTGGCATTTTGCCGTGACAATTTCACATCTCGAACTGAGAGTATGTTCTGTCTCAACCCGAGAGAAGATTTACCTTAACCCTTTCTATAGAGTGCAGAAATTGCTCAACTGGATTCCTTTAAGTATCTGATAAAAAAAATCGAATGGTTATTAAAGACAGTTATGTAAAGAATTTCAAGACTTGCTGGAGGCTAATAGATTCACAAATTGTTTCTAAGTGAAACGACAAATATGTAATACCTTGGTAATGAAATACAGGATCCTTGGAGGAACAATTTTGCATGATTAAGAAAGCAATGCATTCCCCCTCTGCTGCACGCCCACAGAGGGTGGGCTGGACTTGTTAATTCCACGACAGTCGTTGTGTGTGGTGCGGGGCGTTTTTTTGATTTGAAGTCAATTTAGATAATTTGCGGCTTCCCTTTTTCGCATATTGCATGCAAGGCCAGAAAACAGGCCGCCGTCACGCCATCAGCCTTGAAATTGAATTGCTCACGTCGTATCCTGTAGAGAGATCTATTTGCTGATCGATCTGCATCGATTGAGACTGACTCGCACTTGATAGCGAGGCTATAAAGATTACCTCATTTTGGGGAACGAAAATAGAAAAAAGGAAAACAAATCGCATTGCTTAAGTAAATTTCAACGAACCTAGAATCGGAGCTGAATTTGCATTAGCGTTCATCATTCACTCAATCTATTTGCCCGGTCCGTCTGCCGGCTTGTCTAATCTCGATCTAAGAGTAGAAATGCACACAGACAGCCCCCCCAATCGCACTTGGCAACGAGAGCAACTGGGAAGTAGTCATTAATCATTCGCGTGTTCCCGCTGCAAAACAGCTAAAATTCACTATTTATCAATTGAAAAGCTGCTCTACTCAAAGTAAGTGCCCGCCGCCGTCTTTCTATCGGCACCTAAGCCGCATGTGCATGTGTTCATCTACACTTGTACACATGCGCATGTTTGCAACAGCCCACAGTTAAGCTGTTGTTCCCCGCCCCCAGTTGGATGCCTTTTTTGTAATTGAAACATAGGCCCAAGGTCACTTTATGTGCAAGCGAATTAAAACAGCCGAGCGGGCTTAGCGGTTTTTTTTAGCAACTACCGCTATCCCCGGGGGTTCCCTCTGGCCCAGCAAGAACCGGTAATTGTGGGGGCTTCATTTTAAATATAAAAAATTAGTTACAGGAACAGCAAATTTATTTTAATTGTGGATTTGAAATGCATATTTTTGCGTTTGTTTTTTCGCCTCCCCTCGCCGATCCATTCCAATCCGCTGTTGGGTTTAGTAGTCGGCCTGCTCGGCTGTTTGATGGACAGCTCAAAATCAAAATGCAGGTCAGATTTCATTGTAGCAGAGGGCGAGGCAATTTTTCTATTAATGCCATCATGTTTACGGCTTTCAAATGAGATGAGAGGATGGATGACATACCCAAGGTTGGGCCGATGCAAGCACAAATGTCACTCCGATCAAGCTCAGCATCAATTTCTCTGCTGCTATACTTTTCTGCTTTTGTAGGGGAATGTATGGGCGGAGATGAATAGAGCGAAGAAAGCTTAACGCACTTAACTGGAAAAAAAGAAAACAATTAATAAAACTGAAATTATGTCTTAACAATAGATTTGCCGATTTGGAATTATGATGGAAGCTCTACTTATCAGGCGGAGGGCTCCAACTCGGACACCTATCTGTATCCGGTGGCCATCTACAAGGATCCGTTCCGACGGGGAAACAACATCTTGGTCATGTGCGATACGTACAAGTTCGACGGCAAACCGACCGACACTAACAAGCGCAAGACCTGCCTGGAGGTCAACGAGAAGTGCAAGGACAAGGAGCCCTGGTTCGGCATTGAACAGGAGTACACATTCCTCGACTTCGATGGCTATCCCTTGGGCTGGCCCAAGAACGGTTTTCCGGGACCCCAAGGCCCGTACTATTGCGGCGTTGGTGCCAACAAGGTTTGTGGTCAGCTCTTTTGTGGGGTTTCCGTTTTAATTGTGACTGCTTCTGTTTTCAGGTCTACGCCCGCGACATTGTAGACGCTCATTACCGAGCTTGTCTCTATGCTGGCATCAAGATCTCGGGCACCAATGCCGAGGTCATGCCAGCCCAGTGGGAGTACCAGGTAGGACCCTGTCTGGGCATTTCCATCGGTGATGACCTGTGGATGTCTCGTTTCCTCTTGCATCGTATTTCCGAGGAGTTTGGCGTAAGTCAACGACATTTTGTATGGTTGACTTGAGCTCATCTTTCTGCTTGTTGATCTAGATCGTGGCCACCTTGGACCCCAAGCCCATGCCTGGCGACTGGAACGGCGCTGGTGCCCATACCAATGTCTCCACCAACACGATGCGCCAGGACGGCGGCATCCGCGAGATCGAGAAAGCAGTGGCCAAGCTTTCCAAGTGCCATGAGCGCCACATACGCGCCTATGACCCCAAGCAGGGTCAAGACAATGCCCGCCGCTTGACCGGCAAGCACGAGACCAGCTCGATCAACGATTTCAGCGCCGGTGTTGCTCACCGCGGCTGCAGTATTCGCATTCCTCGCGGCGTCAATGACGAAGGCAAGGGCTACTTCGAGGACCGTCGGCCCAGCTCGAATTGCGATCCCTACTCCGTGGTGGAGGCCATTTTGCGGACGATCTGCTTGGACGAGTAATTTGATTTGATTCCTTATCACATTAATATGGAGCCGCTCTGACACAACGAACACTTAGGCATAGAACGGGGAAGGGTCGCCCCACCGACCCCGCACAATTTACACTACGCATTTTAATCTTGTTTTTTTTTTTTTTTTTTGTATCCTCTGTTTCTTGTAAAACGTGATGAAGGAGCCTGCAATGTAACTCGTGTGGCACTGAATCACTCATTTGTTTATCCTGTTACCCTAGAGTAAGACAACACACCAATCTTGTAACCTTTTAGTGAATACGAACAAAGATATTGTTAAACTTAAAAGTGATTAATTACAGGACCTGAAATGTTACGCCAATTGCAAAAGCGACCGCACGAATTAAATAATAACTATTCACAAATATTATAAAGCTAAATTCTCTCGTTAGGCTTCCCAAACGACCAATAGCTCCGCCGATTTCAGAAACTATTCAAGGATCTTTTGGAACTATTAAAATCTACGACTTCGGTCGTCTCCCTAGAATTTTATTCCCTAATATGTGAATAGAATATGCAAATATTTGATATATGACGAACGATTTTGGTAGCAGGCCAGCTTTAAGGTTCTTTGTGTTTCTCGGGTAAGAGCCTAGATTTCATTATCTGTTTCTTACTAACAACTTACCGAATTTGATTACCCTTTCTGATGAGAAAGCCCAGTGGGACCGCCGAAGTTATAAAACATTCAATAAAATTAAAAATGCAAACAGTTTTTGTCAATTTTCTAGTAAGTAAGTCGGCTATTCTACCGATATATTCGAATAATTATAGATCTGGAGGAGCTAATGCAGTCAACGCGTCAGTCACCAATATATAGAAGGGAAAATTTACAATTCCTTGTTTTACCGTTTTTTAGTAATTTTAAAGCAAGATATAAAGCGCTTTCTTCCTTGAAAATGCTGACATACAAGTATAATGACAAAGTGGCTTACAATTTTCGGAACACAATCAATTTTAAAGCGTGTTGAAGAATTCAATTTTAAATGTAAATGTGCCTAGGACACTACAATATGTCAGTATTTAAAGATAAAACCATTACATTTTTTGTCTCATTTTCAAAACGGGAAAGACAAAACTGAGCAGTGGTTTGTATACTCCCAAGCACTCCAGTTTTCTATATCCTGCTTTTTTGTCTTTTAAAACTGGTAAATATGTACTTCCACTTTACATAAATGCAGTGGTGAGTACTCGAATCTCGTTTCCTACAATAGCTGCTATGCCTTAATCAGGTAACGGCATAGGCAGCAGGACCGACTTATATTTAAGAAAGTAAACATAGGAATTTTAAGACAATTATATTAAAGGTCAAAATATTTTCTCTAAAAGTGTTACCAGCTTTCAAGAAATTTTGATATTGGGTGAAGCTCTGAGGCGGTACTAAGGATTTTAAGAAAAGCGATTTTAGTGATCGAATTGCCATTATAAGACCCGTTAAGAAATTCAAGAATTTAATCATATGAATAAATCAGCTCAATTTGCTGCTGAATACAAATTTTATTTATTAAACAACGGAACTACAACGAAAAATCCACAGCAATATTTGGGGGAGGCAGTTATGGTTTCGGGCTGCCTGTCAGCCGCTGGCGTCGGAAACTTAGTTTTTAGTG
Organism: Lissocephala sabroskyi; assembly: GCA_037075105.1. Classification (NCBI taxonomy): domain Eukaryota; kingdom Metazoa; phylum Arthropoda; class Insecta; order Diptera; family Drosophilidae; genus Lissocephala; species Lissocephala sabroskyi. The sequence continues at coordinate 9,848 of JBAMCP010001111.1, read as the reverse complement.
AGGGTATTATGGATAAAACTATTTCCCCACAATTCTCTGGCCAATGTACTACAAAGCACGAAAAAATGGGTAGGAAATTTGGTTTTACCAGGACAATGACCCAAAACATAAAGCCAAGTCGTAAAGTCTTGACTGGCCTGCAACTACCTCCATACATTGATGAAATAAACTGTTTATGGCTAATTTCTAAGCAAAATATTTGAATTGATATAAAATTGAGCTGAAACGTGCGTCGACGGACGTTTGGGACTACATGATTCCAAAAAAGACTACAAAATTAGTCTAAATATTTAAGCCAGTTATAACATTTTATTTTAATATTTATATCTGTTAATGTAAAGTATCTTAATTAATTTACTTTCCCTAACTGACCATGCCTGAAAACTAATGTGATTCATACTTTGCTAAACGTTTCCCATAAATTAAATTAATTTACGCTTTTATTGAAATATTTGAAATTATGTGCAGCTGCTTTTTCCTCCTTTTCCGATTGATGGCAATCTTTCACTTGGGGACCCACAAAAAATCCGCAAAGAGAAGCTATTTATATCAGATTTAATGTCAAAGAACCACTTCCGTTTGATTAGTTCAATAGAATTGCGCTTCTTTTCGGAAAAGAGAGAATTTTCGGTGGTTTCAGTTGGTGGATGTCAGCGACTGTAAAATTTATTGTTCCGCCGACAGTTAATTTAATGCCCCCCAGGAGTATTTTTTAAATTGATAACCAAAAAATCCCACTCGAATTTCTTCGAAAGTAAATCAATTACTTACCCATTCAAGAATCTTTAGCGCGATAGACACATTTTATCTACTATGTATAGCGGACCCAAAAATAACGGACTGGAGGGGGGCTAGGACTGTAAAGGATTCACCTCCTTAGGTTGCGTGTTCTATTCCTGTCCAAGTTTTTTTTTTGACTGTTCTTATAGGTTTGCGTCTGGATTTCAGCCCTTAATTGGGGACCAAACCCGTTCAAGACGCTTCGCCATGTCCGTTTCTGAAAAATGCAATTTACGCCGACTGAAAGGTAATGGAACTCACTTCAGATAAGTTTACCTACACTGCACAGCAGCGGCATCAGTGCAAGCCGATAACAAAGCTTCCATTGGTAACAGTTGAGGTTTAACATTCAGAATACTTAAATTATATGTATTACCCAAAATAAGAGAAAGAAGCTTTATTGTTCAGGTCAAGGCCTTAACTGTTCGCCCGTGTTACGGTTCTTATGACACACCCAGGAAATTTATATCGAGATGGATGGGTCCTTCACTTCGAAATCCAATATCATAATCGGTCGTGGGAGGGCACAGATCAATTGTTACAATAAAAACAACTTTGGGGCCTAACTGAATTTGAAATTTTGAAACTTAATTTGTGATTATAAATTAATTGAGTTTAATAATACATTTAAATAAAACCTGCAGACTTGTGGAAGTGTCGCCTTTATGATTCTTATTATTTGACCTCCAAAACAAAGAATTCCTTCGAAGTTGAAGCGAGAAAATGAAAGGAAAACAAATCCCAACGGCATCCTGTAGTTACGATCATAAATCGGTTTATTCTGTTATTCCAACTGGATGAGGAAAAACAAATGTGGGGTCGTCTGTAATAGTTGGGATCCTTAGTCCTTGGAATAAATTGAAAGACTTTGATGTAACCTTCCACAAAATCGAGTTTAATGTCGATCACAATAATTCTTCTACAATCGGTTAATATAAATACATGACAGACATATGCATAGTCACTAATTTTTATTAAGTATTTCTTGTCATTTTATAAGTTTTGTGGTAGTTGGTTTAAAATTTGGATTTGCATTCTTTGCTGATTTTTTTTTTAAGGTATGCAACTGGATTACTTTATAAAATGTGACTTAACTTAGATTTGATTTTCTATATTTTCTTGACCAACTTGAACTTGAATACAGCAAAATATGAATTACACGATTTTAATTCATTTGCAAATCATGTTGCACATTTCTTATAATGCCTATTTAAATACAATATAAATGTAAATGTTTCACTTTCTTCATACACAATTAAATGTAATAATCTATAAAATATGCTGTTAGGCTGAATAAATGAGATTTGAGCATTAAAAAAAAAAAAAATTCACATACAAGATTTTGAATGCACATTACTAAAAATTAAATAATTCGATAAAAAAGGGTTGTAAAATTAATATCGGCTTTTTGTAATGAACAAGGTCTGCACGGAAGGGTCGCAATTAAAGTTAAGACTTTCAAATATATTGAAATTGGTAAATCGAAGTCGAACATTTTGTGCAAGTCCTGAGTGACTTTTGGCATTCTACAAAAAAAAAAAAAAAAAAATACCCGAGAGCGTCAGAATACTTGAACTTTACCTATCAAGAGATATTTCACACTCAAGTCGTACAAATACTGGTAATGTTTATTGGAAAGTTGCTTAATTCTCGGATCGCACGCACAAACAAGTTGGACTCTAATTTTTTCTGTATCTGACTCGGTAAGGGATGTGGTATAAAGTTGTAAATATTTACTATGAGTAGAGTTCCATATTGATAAATTGAATAGAATCTTACATACGTGTGTATTGCATGATTGTTTTTTAATTGAAGTCACGATATTCACGATGCTCTATTGGATTGGTCTCGGTTAACACAATTCAATATCGGATATGTACATACATCTACTTAAATTCTTATTTCACCATCCACATAATCAAATTTCGAACGATTCGGTTTATAGCCGGGTCTATTGTGGAGTGTTTGTAAGTACCGGCTTACGTTGTTTGGTAAGAAACGAAAAAAATACAAATAGTAGAAAACAACACAAAATTAACAAAAATAAAAACATTATTTATAGGGTACAAAGTTAACAGTTTAATATCATATTTGATTTGTGCGCCGTTTAAAAAAATGCACTAATATACACATATTTATGTTGTTGTTGTTGCTGAGATTTTTGTTGCTGCTTTCAATGAGTGATCCACTAAAAACGCTAAGCCGTCATGGTCAATTTTATGCTCCCGTTAACTGGTACACTTTGCCCCACAACCTCTACGAAAACAAGCAGGAACTGTGGCGGGAATGTTTCTAAAACAAAAATCTATTCTCATGAACTTTTTACTCTAAGCCTCTTCTAATACTGGCAAAAAAAAAAAAAAAAAAAAAAAAAAAACATAGGCAAGTGCTCAGAATAGTCAGTGTCTCCTAACCTATTAAAAAAAAATAAAATAAAAAAAAAAAAACAGAAGCAAACAAAACGTTTTCTTGACGGTCAATCTTCATGCTTCGTGATTCTTTGTGCAGGCTGTAAGGAGCCCTAATACCAAATCTTATCCGAAAGGAAGAAAAACCTGATCGCCTCCTAGGATGTGTTTAATATCTGATTTCTCTTATGGATAGATTGGACCGGTCATGCTGGTCGGGAATTCATTAAGTTACGGTTGCGAAATGGGAGGAAGAAGGAGTTTCGTTTTGGTGTTGATTGATTAGTTTTACTTTTTTATATCTCGTGGCTGGTTTTCATTTTTAGTTCACAGCGAGTCCTACTTTTGTTGTTGTGAAAATTGCAATTAAAATTTTTAAAACTTATTTGTTTAGGTTTGTTTTTTTTTTTTTTTTACTATTTTAAATAGTTCCGTTTTATCGTTTATACTGTAACATTTGGCAACGATTTTTTTTTGAAATTCCTACGTTTCGCTATTGTTTCGTTATTTCATCAGCTGCGGTCGGCCGATCTAATTTTGCATATTTCTATAGTTTTAAAAAGTTTTCTTTGAGTCCAAAAATTATACTTGAAGTGGTACATTTTGTATACTTAATCATGGTTGCTAGCAGTATTGGGTTTCCTTAACCACGAGTTAAACTTTATATTCGTAGAGTATAAATAAATAAAAAGGACATTAAAAATGTAGGGGCACAAAATTAATTAGCCACTTAGGACAGAATGCAAATACCACGTAAAATTTGTAACAAACCAATGGTAATAAGAAAACTCGGGGATGAACTTAATTCAATTAATAAACGTACATAAATCGGATTTAATGGTTGTCTGCATTTGTTTAGTTTCACTCGTTTTATTTGCATGATCGTCTGCTGCTTTCGCCTGCGACTGCTCCTGGATGTTGTCCTCCAGAGAAGCGGCATCGGTTGGTGCGGCCGCCGCACAGGTATTATGTTGAGAGTTCGGTGCTGCCGCGGCGCATTAGGTTGAGTTCGTTAAAATCGATTTCGTTGGATTCGATGGATTGAATTGAGGTGCTCCGCAGTTTGCTGCCTGGCAATTTGCCGCGACTTTTGAGAGCCGCCAACTGGGTCAGGGAAGAGTTTTCGGTTGGGTGGAGAAGGCCGATTAGTTGATGCATATAAGGATTTTCATAGTACATTTCATTGTTGTTTTTATTTTGAGTGTTGTTGCTGTTGTTGTTGGTGTTGTGGGAGTTGCTTTTGTTGTATGCAAATGCGTGCTGATTTTTGCGTGTTGATTATTTGGGTGCAAGTGTTGGTTACGAGTAGTTGGTTGGTGGGTTGATTGATTGCGTTCAATTTGTTAATCAAATAAGAAACAAAAATTCATTAGCCAAAACCAGGATAGACATACGATTATTGAACGCCACAAGCACTCACACAGAATACAACATATACATGAATACATCAACAGAAAGAGACAGACAGATTGTGAAAGAGAGAGATAGAGAAAGATAGAGAACAAACATCAAGATTACCACACAGAATTAACAGAAGCGGCGTGCGTATGTACAAGTCCCCAAGTAAATTTAACTGAAAGCCCAGACTCAAGCCGATTCTCGAAAAAAGAGAAACTAAAACTTTCATATTCCTGTTTTCCAACCAAAGGAAAGACAAAATAACTCCCCAATAATCCGAAAACCAAAAGCGATAAATCAAAAGGTTCCTTTCGTAATCTTAAACATGGAAATCATATAAAGAAACTATCAAATTTCATACCCGCTCGGGGACGACGAATCATGCAGCCAATGAGAGAAAATTAAAACTCTATGACAAACCAAAAATGTCTATGATAACTTTGCTTATTTACACAAGACTGGTATGGGGACGGGAAAGGAGTAAATATGATCCTCTGGAGCTTTCATGCAACTACTCGGCTCGAACTCATGGGTAAATTTATGGGGATTACAATCGATTTAGTTGACTTATAGAAACCTGATGATTTGGTGCTTGTGTTCTTGGTATGAGTGAAGATTTCTTTCAATTGGTAGAAGAATTGTAATTAACAAATTTTAAGTGTCGCTCGAATCGTTTGACGCTCTGAAGTTCAAATAACTTTGCTTCGGTTTTTAAAAAGTATTGCTAATTTAGCTTATCCATTTCCACGGCTCTGTATCGGGGCTGGTTATGGGCGTGGGATACTAAAACAACAATTAGCGATTTCAAACTTTTATTCATTTGTTATGGATTTCATTTATGAACTCAAACGAATCATTAAATAGAAAAAAAAACTTTTGAAAACCACAATAAAGCCCGAACCAAAACAAACAAAGACACAACCAAAGAAGTTAACACAAAAAGCCTGGCCAAATGCGAGTAATTTGATTGCAGATGGGATAAATGGACGGTTAGAAACTTCCACCGATCCGGTTAACAAAGAAATATAAACTAAAATGTGCTGAGGTGAAGCGATGGGAAATTGTTAAGTAAACGAAACCGGAGATTTTCTGGTATGTACAGAACCCAAGGAATGTGGTGAAAATCAAAAGTAAGTAATCAAAAGGGTCAAAGTTTGTGGGAGAGGAGCGCTCACCTCAGCTTTCATGTCGGCCAACCTGTCCTGCAGGTCACGCACTTTATCCGATTCATCCAAGTTGGCTCGCAGCTCGCCTTCGGCTTGCATCTCTGAGTTCTGAAACAACGAGAATTTTGAGTTTTAGGGGAAAAGATGCGAATTGGCAGACTAAACCTTTGTCTCGAGACGAGAGATTTCCTGTTTTAGTTCAGCGACGGTTTGGCTTTGTTCTGTGAATTTGATTTTCACATTCATCAGCTCGTCCTTCATGCGAGATTCCAAATCCGAATACCTGGTCACAAACCGCACAAACAAAGATGAGCAATCAAAAAGAGAGGGAGAGCGATATTTGGGCATACCGGTGCTGCTGCTCGCGCGACTTGTTGGCGAGCTCCTTCTCGCGGGTGACCGCCATTTCGAGTTCCTCCTTGAGCTTCTTTTGCTCTTCGTCTTGGCGGCGAAGTTGGTTGGTGGACACCTGAACTTGGGTCTCCAGTTCCATGACCCTGAGACGCAGCTCCTTCAACTCAGTGAGCGTTTCCATTTCACGGATACGCGTGGTCATGAGTTCTTCCTCGAGTTTCTGGGTGTGCTCATTGGACTTCGAATTGTCGAAGAAATTCGTGAGTAGCTTTTTGGGTGTCGAGTCGACGGCGGCGGCATTGTGCTCGTTGCGTTGGTTGTCGGCCAACTGGCGCTGCCACTGCGAGCTCAGCTCCTGCACCCGCTGCTTGAGATCCTTCAATGAGAGCGAGGCCTCCGCTTCGCGCAGCTTGCTGGCAATAAGCTCGTCCTGCAAATGCGCCACCGAATTGTCGGGCGTCGTCTCCCGCAACGTTTTCTTATCCTCCTCGAGCTCTTCAATTTTGGTCTTAAGATTGCGTATTTGATCCTCGCTCTCGGCCAGGCCCTGCCGCACTTTGACCAACTCTTCCAGCAGGCAACTCACCATCTCATCTCTCTGCTTTAAGGCCTCTTCCTTCATGCACAGCTCGTCGATCGAAGACTGACGCGAGTTGTTCTACAATTCGGCATTGAAAATTCAGTTTAAAATATATATGTACTCAAAGGCTTACCGTCAACAAAGCATGCAGTTGATTAAGCAAACAAATACAAAGGTGGATTTCATTAGTAATTCCAATTTCTGGTCAAGGTTAAATAATCAAATACATATTTTTAAAATCCTCACACGGTATGATCTAAAAATAACCAAACACAGTCCTTTGGATACCCCATACCCTCAGCATAAAAGTGTTTAATAGTTTATTTTCGCATTTATGCAACACGGTACAATTTCATTTTTTAAAGCATACCCTCAGCTCACGGGGATGTACATAATTGTTTTGTTCGAATGTGTGCAAGGAGTCGTCGTAGACCTCTGACTGAAACTATGAACAAAAGGATCTTATACGCAATAAATCTGCAGGTGGACTAAGTTTTGTGTTCTCGGTCAGCCTTCAGATTCGGCTGCTCTCCAAAGTTGAAGGCTGCCATGAAAGAATATTTTTAGGATGGCATTACCGCCGCATATTAGCAATAAATGTAATTTAGCTTAAGGTTCCTAACGTTGTGTGCTAAATGAACAAACTCTGAATAAATAAAGACTTCGAAAAATTTCGTGTCCAGGGTTTGGTTATTTTTTGATCCCTGCGTGAATGAGTCTAACAAAATTGGTAATATCGAAATCTGTTGTTAATTTATAAGTTTAGAATTCGATGAACATTACACAGATGATACGTTTATACAGGACATGCGGTGGACAAGCAGGGATTACTTACGCTGTCGATCGACACATTCTGCTTTGGGGCATTTAAGGTGATTTTGTTGTGGTTGTTGTTCTCGTTGGTTTGTTTGTGTGGTTTGTTGGAATGGGGATTAAGTGAGTTATGTACATTGTTGTTGTTGTTGTTTATGTTTGTTTAAAGCACCACAACCGTAAGAAATCAAATAGAGAACAGAAAGTACAGAGAAAAAAAGAATTTCAATTAGCATTTTTGGCAGATTAGCATTTGGTTTGTCTGTTTTGCTTTTTGTGGCTTTCTGTTTAGTAACAAGACACACACACATATACACACGCCACGACCACCAGCACCGAATGGCCGAAGAGTGAATGCTTGGACTTACATTCTCCTGGAGCCGCAAACTGAGGCCGCGCACCTCTTCGTTGGCGTTCTCCAATTGATGTGAGACTTCCAAATAGGATCGCCTCAATTGCATCAGCTCCGTTTGAATGGCATAGCTAAAAAGAAAGAGAGCGAGGTTAGTGGCTGCCTTGCAGGGAAATTTTAAGCGATGGCCACCTGGTCTCCTCCTCCTCGGCCCGGGAGACTTGTCCGCGTACGAGACGGTCGGCCAGCTCGGCACTCTCGGCCTCGAGGAGCTCGTTGCGCTGTTTGAGAAGACAGTTTTCGCGCTTGAGGCGTCGCAGCTCGACCATCTCCTCCTGCTCTTTCTTCTTCAAGTCTTGATACTCTTTCTCCATTTTCTTCATGCGCTTTGTGTTGATCTTCAGCGAGTAGGACAGATTGAAGAAGCCCTCGGGGTCGGCCTCGACGCGCCCGGGCAGCTGCTTCTGGAAAAACTTCAGCATGGCCTCCATGTCGAGGCAAAGCAGCGTCTCCTTGCCGGTCAGCAGCAGGGCCAGAGCGACCTTAAATATAAACTCCATGCCCTCGCTCAGAAAGACATCCATAATCCGGCAGCTGAGATTCACGTTCAAGGTGGTCGTGTACAAAGTGAGGAACCAACTCGAAGCGTACATTGTTGTCTGGAAACCCTGCTGCTGGAAGTGTATGTGCATGTCGGGGATCTGCTCCTGCACCAAGTTCTCCAGCTGGTACATGCACAGGCCCAGCTCCGACATCGAGGGCTTGAACATATGCCGCATGCGGTGCTGCTGCATGATCTGGACAAGGACCGCAAAGGCCTCCTCCTCCGGCATCTGCATAAGCAGCAGTCCCACAATGAAGCCCGAGCCCTGGCAGTAGCCGACCTCGCGGTCGTGCAGGGAATACGCCTTGATCACATTGAACAGAGCCTCCTGGCCGGGGCCGTCTTTCTCCTTGAAGAAGTCCACCTCGGGGTAGGTGCGGGCAATGTCGCGCCGGATGACTTTCTCGCAGGCCGACGTGGCTTTGATGTACTCGGCGTACTGCTTCTTGTCGGCATCGGCGGCGCCGCTCAGCTGCTGCCATACGATGGCCCGAAAGTGATGGGGGATTCCTCGGCGCACGAGCTCCCGCACGCATGGTGTCTTGCGCTTTAGCGCCCCCTCCCAGTCGTTTAGAATGCTGGCCCAGGTGGTCCAGCTGTCCTCCTCGGCAACGGAGTTTCCGCCTAAAAGTGAAGTAGAGTGGAGATGAGAACGGATTTGCAAAGGTGTGCGGGTGAGGGACTCACTTGATGTAAGGCTAATTTGGCTTGTGTCGGAGTTTTTGCGGCTGTGTGTGGAGTGAAGGGAGTTGAGGCTTTTGGCGTCGCTCTCGTAGAGCTTGTTGGCCGCCTCCAGTTTGGCCAGCAGATCCATCTCAGAAGTGGGCAGATTTTCCTCGCTTGGCATGCACTTAACTTCCATTTTCTGGACTACTTTCGAGGCGGTCTCCGTTGGCGGTGTGGGCGAGGTCCCAGTGCTGGTCAAGGTCATTGCACGCAACCACACCGTCGTTGATTTTGTCAATCAACAAGTTTGCCGTCTGCCTTTCCTCTGCTCTCTTCACGTGTGGCTCGCAGACAAAACAAGCTGGATGGCCGGCGGTTTCGGTCTAGTCTCGTCGAAAAAAGCTCTGTTTCTCGAATCAGCAACGCCTTCTCCTCGTCAATAGTTCTGCATTTTCGGTTGTGCGGCTTCAACTACGGCCACCAACGGGCAGTTCATCGATCGCTTTCCAAACAAACTGCAAAAAATAAACATTTTTAAATCATTTAATTGCACGTGCTAGTTTGCGATCCATTCAATGTATTTCAATTGCCGACATTATCAGTATCACGCAAATAAATATAATATCCCTCAATGGGATCTTCCGGAACCCATCAATCCAAATGGTTCAAGGAAGCAAAGGCTGTTCAAAAGCTTAACAGTCGAGCCTATTCGACTGTTGTACACTCT